>PVJX010002999.1:0-116411 GCA_004027295.1 Dolichotis patagonum | reverse complement strand
TCTTCGATTTCATTTTTCAGGGTATTATAATTTTCCCTGTATAGCTCTTTTACTTCTTTCGTGAGATTAATTCCTAAGTATTTCATTTTTTTGGATGCTAGTGTAAAGGGTGTAGTTTCTCTTATTGCTCTCTCAGTACTTTTGTTGTTAGTGTATAGAAATGCTATTGATTTTTGTGTATTGACTTTGTATCCAGCTACCTTGCTAAATTTGTTAATTATATCTAGGAGTCTTTCAATAGAGTTTTGGGGGTCTTCTATGTAAAGTATCATGCCATCTGCAAATAATGATAATTTAACTTCCTCTTTTCCTATCTTTACTCCTTTTATTTCTCTTTCTTGTCTTGTTGCTCTGGCTAGTATTTCCAGTACTATGTTGAATAGCAGTGGTGATAATGGACATCCTTGTCTTGTGCCTGATTTTAGGTAAAGGCTTTCAGTTTTTGACCATTTAATATGATGTTGGCTGTTGGTTTGTCATAGATGGCCTTTACCATATTGAGATAAAGACCCTTTATTGCAATTCTCTGTAAGGTTCTTATCATGAATGAGTGTTGGACTTTATCAAAAGCTTTTTGTGCATCTATAGAGATGAACATGTGGTTCTTCCTTTTGGCTGTATTGATATGGTGGATTACATTTATTGTGTTGCATATGTTGAACCATCCCTGCATTCCTGGGATGAATCCTACTTGGTCATGGTGTATAATCTTCTTGATGATTTGCTGCATCCTGTTTGCCAATATTTTATTGAGAATTTTTGCATCTATATTCATCAGGGAGATTGGCCTATAGTTCTCTTTTTTATTTGAGTCTTTCTCTGGTTTTGGTACTAGAGTGATATTTGCTTCCAGGAATGATTTAGGAAGAATTGCTTCCCTTTCAATTTCATTGAAGAGTATCAGGAGTGTTGGAATTAAGTCTTGTTTGTATTTCTTGTAGAATTCTGCAGTGAATCCATCTGGGCCTGGACTCTTCTTTGTAGGCAAGGACTTAATTACATTTTCAATTTCAGTAATAGAAATTGGGTTACTCAGCAGTTTTACATCTTCCTGATCCAGCTTTGGTAGTTCATATGTATCTAGGAATTTGTCTATATCTTCAGTGTTATCAAATCTATGAGAGTAGAGGTTTTCAAAGTAGGTGTTGATGATCTTCTGTATTTCCACTGAGTCTGTAGTAATTTCACCTTTTTCATTCCTTATTGCTTGAATTTGAGTTTTTTCTTTCCTTTTTTAAATAAGGTTGGCCAGGGGCTTATCAATTTTATTTATTCTTTCAAAGAATCAACTCTTTGATTCATTGATCCTTTGTACTGTTTTCTTAGTCTCTATTGCATTAATTGCTGCTCTAATCTTTATAATTTCCTCCCTTCTTTTGGCTTTGGGCTTGGCTTGCTCTTCTTTTTCTAGATGTTTGAGTTGTAGCATCAGGTTGTTTATTTGTGTTCGTTCTGTCTTCCTGATGTGGGAACTCAATGCAATAAATTTTCCTCTGAGGACTGTTTTCATTGCATCCCACAAAATCCGGTGAGTTGTGTCTGTATTTTCATTTACTTGTAGATATTGTTTAATTTCTTCTTTAATTTCCTCTGTGACCCACTGATTGCTCAGGAGTGTATTATTCAGTTTCCTTGTGTTTGTAGGTTTTTTCCAATTTCTTT
Source organism: Dolichotis patagonum (assembly GCA_004027295.1). Classification (NCBI taxonomy): domain Eukaryota; kingdom Metazoa; phylum Chordata; class Mammalia; order Rodentia; family Caviidae; genus Dolichotis; species Dolichotis patagonum. The sequence goes on along the minus strand of PVJX010002999.1, from coordinate 114,749 downwards.
TATCATTAATTTCTAGTTTCACAGCACTATGATCCGATAACATGCATGGGATAATTTCAATTCTTTTGCATTTACTTAAATATGTTCTGTGGGCTAGTATATGGTCTATTTTAGATAATGTCCCATGTACTGCTGAGAAGGTGTATTCTGATGGTGTTGGATGGAACACTCTGTATACATCTATCAAGTCCATTTGTTCAGAGGTGTGATTCAGTTCTGTGATGTCTTTGCTGATTTTCTGTCTAGTTGATCTGTCCCTTTGGGTCAATGGTGTGTTAAAGTCTCCTGTTATAATTGTATTATTGCTTATTTGATTTTTCATTTCTGTTAGTATTTCCTTTATATAGCTGGGTGCTCTGGAATTTGGCGCATATATATTTAAGATTGTTATCTCTTCCTCTTGAAGTTTTCCCCTAACTAGTATATAGTGACCTTCTTTATCTCTTTGGATCATTCTTGGTTTGAAATTCACATTGTCTGCAAACTGGATTACTACTCCTCCTTTTTTTTGGTTTCCTGTTGCATGAAGTATTATTTTCCATCCCTTGACTTTCAGTCTATGAGTTTCCTTTTGGGTTAGATGGGTTTCTTGTAGAAAGCCTGTGGTTGGATGTTGTTTCTTGATCCATTCTGCCAGTCTTTTTCTTTTGATTGGCGAGTTGAGGCCACTTACATTAATGGTTGTAACTGTTATATATTGGTTTATTGTTGACATGTTATCTTTCTGCTGTTGTGTCTTTAGTTTTCCATTCTGTTTAATTGTCTGCCTTGCTTGGTGGTTTTATCCCATGTGTATCTAGAATGTCTTTCAGTATTCTTTGTAGGGTTGGTTTGGTGTTCATGAAGTTCTTCAGCTATTCTTTGTCATGGAAGTATCTTATTTCTCCATCCATTCTGAAGGACAGTTTTGCAGGGTATGTCAGTCTGGGTTGAAAGTGGTTTTCCTTTAGGATCTGAAATACTTCACTCCATGCTCTTCTTGATTTCATTGTTTGTGTTGAGAAATCTGCTGTGATTCTGATAAGTTTTCCCTTATAGGTGATCTCTCTTTTCTCTCTAACAGTTTTTAGTATTCTATTCTTATGCTGGATTTCTGGGATGGTGATTATTATGTGTCTGGGTGTAGTTTTATTTTGGTTATGGCTGTTTGGAGTTCTATATGCTTCACTTATCCAGATGTCAGTTTCTCTTCTCATGTTTGGGAAGTTTTCAGCTATTACATCTGTAAATATCCTCTTGATATCATTTTGGCTGTCCCCTTCTTTTTCATTTATTCCTATTAATCTTATGTTATTTTTCTTTGCATCATCTTGCAGGTGTTGAATTGTTATTTCCTGATTCTTTGTTATTTTTAAAAGATCTTGTCTTTCCTGCTCACTGGCTGCAATCTTATCTTCAAGGTCTGAAATTCCATCTTCACTTTCACTGAGGTGGTTTTGGCAGCTTTCAATAGAATTTTTGATTTCCTGTATATATCTTTGAATGTGCTTTATGCATTCTGTTTGTTTCTTATATTGTTCATTCAGGGATTCTATCTGTTTGCTTTGTTCCTCTAATTTTTTAGCTGTGTTTTCACTAGATGCATTCACTATTTCTTTCACTATTTTTTATCAATTCTTCTTTTACATGGGCAAGTATTTCTGGTTTGAATTTCTCCATAGCTTTCCCTATTTGCATATTTATTTCATTTGATATCATTTCAGACATTTCATGTGTATGGCTTCTTTTTTCTTCTATGTACATGTCTTCTAAGCTTTCTTGGGGAGGGCTAGAGCTTTGAGCCTGCCTTTTGGTCTTTCCTTTTGTCATTTTTCTATATTTCCTTGCTTTGAGCAGTGTTCCAATGCTTTCTCTGCATGTGTGGCTAATTACCTCTTGCACCCTCAGTTCCTGGATTGGCAGTGTCTCCCCCACAGGCTTTTGGCTTCCCCACAGGATCCTAACTCCCCTCTGTGGGCTCCTGTCTCCCTAAGTTGTAAGGCAAATGCTGGGCGTGGTCAACCCGGAGCCTGTGGAATCTCAGGCAGGCCAGGCCACTGTACTTTGTCCCAGGCAGGTCCTCAGGAGCTTCCCTGCGAGTGAAGGGTGGGCCTACAGGTCCCAAATAGTCAGGCCAAAATGCTGGTTTCTGCGAAGTTCCTGGTTCCAAACAGACCTGGCCAAGATGCCAGTCTCCGCAAAGTTCCCAATCCAAACAGCCCAGGCCTCTCTTCGGGTCCAGGAGGTTCCCAGTCCCAAAGAGTCAGGCCGTGATACTGGTCTCTGGGAGATTTCCTGGGGGTGAAGGGCAGGGCTACGAGCCCTGCCAACAGACCTGGCCAAGATGCTGGTCTCTGGGAAGTTCCTTGCAGATGGAGTGTAGGCCTACCAGTCCCAAGCAGTTGGGCCGAGATGCAGGTCTCCACAAAGTTTCAATCCAAACAGCCCAGGCCAATCTGTAGGTCCGGGAGGTTCCCGCTCCTAAAGAGTCAGGCCGAGATGCTGGTCTCTGGGAGATTTCCTGCAGGTGAAGGGCAGGGCTACGAGCCCCAAACAGACCTGGCCAAGATGCCCGTCTCTGGGAAGTTCATTGCAGATGGAGTGTAGGCCTACCAGTCCCAAGCAGTTGGGCCGAGATGCAGGTCTCCACAAAGTTTCAATCCAAACAGCCCAGGCCAATCTGTAGGTCCGGGAGGTTCCCGCTCCTAAAGAGTCAGGCCGCGATGCTGGTCTCTGGGAGATTTCCTGCGGGTGAAGGGTCTAGATTTCATTTCTTAATCCATTTTGTCAGTCTGTTTCTTTGTATTGGTGAGTTGAGAACATTTACATTGATAGATATAACTGATAAGTACTGACTTATCATTGTCATGTTATCTTCTTGTGTTGATTTTCTACTTTTTCTGTTTAATTGTTTGCCCTGCTTAGTGGCTTCCCTTTGTTGTTGTTCTTGGGACTGTGGTTATCTTTGTCCCCTTCCAGAGTGTCTTTCAGTACTCTTCATAGCGTTTGTTTGCTGGCCATGAATTTCTTAAGCTGTTCTTTGTCATGGAAGTATCTTATTTCTCCATCTATTTTCAAAGACAGTTTTTCAGGATACATCAATCTAGGTTGAAAGTTGGTTTCTTTCATGACTTGAAATACTTCCCTCCAAGCTCTTCTTAACTTGAAGGTTTATGTTAAGAAGTCTCTCATGATTCTGATAGGCTTTCCTTCCTATGTGATCTGTTTGTTTTCTCTGACAGTTTTTAGTATTCTGTTCTTGTGCTGAATTTTTGACATCCTAATTATTATATGTCCAGATGAAGATTTATTTTGGTTATGGTTAATTGGGGTTCTGTATGCCTCACTTATCTGCATATCAGATCCTCTTCCCATGTTTGGAAAATTTCCTGTTATTATTTTTGTAAATAGTCATGACAGGTCATTTGTGTTAACCCCTGCTTTTTCATTGACACCTATCAATATTATACTGTTTCTCTTTGCATAATCTTGCTCCTGTTGAATTGTTGTTTCCTGGTTCCTTGTTATTTTTAAGAGAGTTTTCATGATCATAATCTTCCATCCTATCTTAAGGTTTGAGAGTCTATCTTCAGCTTCATTCAAGCAGTTTTGCCAGCTTTCAATGGAATTTTTAACTTCTTGAATATACCTTTGTATCTGTTTCATGCATTCTAATTCTGTCATATTGTTCATTCAAAGTTTCCATCATTTTCTTATGCTTTTCTATTTTTTATTTAGATATTCTTTAGATACATAGCATTTCTTTCATAATGTTTGTCATTATATTTTTTACCTGAGAGATTATTTCTGTCTTGATTTCCTCTAAGACTTCATGGAGTTGTTTCTTTACTTCATTTGCTATCATTTCAGAAAGTTCAGTAGTGCAATTTCCAGTGTCTTCCATTTCAGTATCTCTTGGATTTGTTCTCAGTGGGCTAGAGGACTCAAACTGCCTCTTGCTCTTTCATTTTGTCATTTTCCTCTGGGACCCATGTGGCACCCTCTTTATGGATTGCACAGGAGCACTGCACTGGGCAGAGTTTCAATCCTCCAATATCCCTGTGGCTGGGATGCACCCCTGCTGTTTGACTCCAGATCCTTGTACTCTATAGTCTGTGAGCCTGGCTGGGTGTTTTCCTTGATGTACCATTGCTGGGTTGTTTTGGGATACTGGGCTGGGAAGGATTTGGATTCTCTTGCTGCTAGCAGGGACAGACTCCAGGAGTATGTTTCTGGGGCCTAGAACCTGTTTGAGTGAAGTTGAGAACCTCTGGCATCCAGGTGGCTAGTAGAGACACACCCCTTCTGTGTCACCAGGGCCTAGTGCCTGGCTGGGTGAAGTTCAAAACCTCTGGGACTCAGGCAGCTAGGCAAAGCATGACCTTGAGTGTGGCACCACCTGGACCTTGCCTCTGGCTGGGAGGAGTTCAGAGCCTCTGAACCATGCAGCTAGCCAAAACACATTCCTGGCTAGAGTGCCAGGACCTTGCTTCTGGCTGGTGGAGTTCAGAACCTCTGGGACCCATTGCATGACTGGTTGGGCTGCACTGCTGAACTATGGAGCTGGGGCCTTGGGCTCTGATGAGTGGAGCTCAGATTCTCTAAGAGCTGTCATAACTCCCTGATGGGCAGCTCTGAGGCTCTGGGCTGGGCTTGGCTTGGTGCCTCTGTGAACAGTGAGGCTGGCCAGGGGTACCTCTGATGGATTGTGCTGGGCTGCTGGGCTGCTGGGCTGGGCAGAGTTCAGATACTCTATGCAGCTAGTGAGGATCCACCTCTGGAATGCAGTATTGGAGCTTTTTGCCTGGCTGGGTGGAGTTCAGAACCTCTGAGAACCAGGAGGCTAAGTGGAGCACAACCCTGAGTGTGGTCTGCTTTTTATTATAAACACAATCATAGCAGTTTTTTATTATTATCACAACCATCTTTGTCCATGTTCTTTGTTTATTTTCAGTAATTTCCTTAAGATGAGCTTTTTGAGTGAAAATTTTGGATCATAATTTTGTATATCATTAAACTCTGATAAATTTCCCCCAGAAGTTTCCTAACAATTTGTAATATGTATTTTTAAAAATTGTCAATTTAAGGAAAATTATTGCATGTTGGTTTTGATATATTTTTATTAGTGATGGAATGTTTTCCATATTTTCATTGGAAATTCTTCTTAAATGAGCCTATTTATATGTACCTATGTCTTTATCAGTATGGCCATTTATCTTTATTTCTAAGATTTTAAAAATAATATTAAGATATTGACCATGGGTATAGCAAATCTTCTGTAGAGTTTTTTTTTAATTCAAGTGGCCATACCACTTTCACAAAAAGTAAGAATTTTTATGTTAGCTATACAGTTCTCATACACAAGTATTATCCTTTACATTTTTGTATGTTTTAAGTGTTCAAGTGTTCTTTTTCTTAATGGGTTCTGACTTTTGTGTCAGAATGTGGAAGAACCTTTTCACCAAGTATTAAGATTTGTATCTATACATCTCCCCAAATCCTCATACAGGCATGGAGGTGGTCTTCTACAGTTTATGACTGACTCATGGTCCAATGCTGGGATTATGGATGTGAGTGCTACACCTGCCCTGAGGTGGATAAATTGCGTACCATATAAGGATGAAAAGAGGTTTGCTTTTCACTTTGTTCTTGTTGATTTTGATATCTGCCACCACCATAAACTGCTGCCTATCTGCCATGCCACCCTGTCTTGGAGAGAACTGATTATGGACTGAAACCTCCACAAACTGTGAGTCAAATAAACCGTTCCTTTCTTAACTTTGGGTGTGGGGTATTTTGTCTCAGCAGTGATAAAAAACTAACCAACACAGAATTTTGTACCAGGAGTGAGGCCCTTTCTGTGACTATACATGACCATGTGTTTCAAGAGTCTTTGGAAATGACTTATGGGAAGAGTTTGGAAAGGTTCAGAGATGTCACTTGAAAGAGTAGGGATGTAACATCTTTGGCTGTTCCATATGGGAGATTCTGGTCAGAGCTCAGAAGACCGGAGTGCTGATAGAACTCCTGCTAGTAAAGACCAGGCTCAGGAGTTTTCTACTGGGAAGAAGGACTGCATCAGGTGTTAGAGTTTAGACCATGTAAGTTGTGGTTTAGCAAAAAGTTCATTTTCATTTTGCTCTCCAGAGGCTTTGACTGAGACTGAGATTAAGGGCAGTGGGCTAGTTAAACTGGCAGAAAAAATTTCAAGGCAGTCAGATGTTGAAGTGGTGGCATGGCTACTATTGGGGGGCTTTTAGTTAGATTTATATTGAGAATCAAGAGCAGAGAGCCCAGCAGAATGGTTTAAAATGTTGTTACTTTGGCCAGATGAGAAGCTCCAGTAAAGTTGTGGACTGCAAAGATAGAGCTGAGGAAATCTCTGTTGCTGAGAAAGAACAGGATAATATGAAAGATAACCTGAGGGCATCATGATAGACAGCAAATCTCTGCCCTTGGCAGCCTCAAAATTTCAAAAGCAAAAGACTTTGAGGAGAAAGCTACAAAACACTGTGCTCCAGAATGGTGGCTGCCACACTGTTCCAAACGGCAGCAGTCTGGCAGCAGCACAGAGAATTTTTTCCTCAAAATCAGGTACAGAATGCCCAGTGATCCAGGCATTAAATCCTACAGCTAAGAGAGAAGAAAGCCTGCTTACTGCTACAGTTGGCAGCAGACTTTGTCATCACCCATGTATCCCGCAGTTTAGGTTCATACACAATGCAAGATTTAAGAAAGCTTTCACCTAGATTTCAGAAGGCCTGGAAGGCCAGGCAGTGTGCATCTGAGAGGGCAGTGTTTGCATTGTGAGTGTGAGGCCAAAGGTGCAGTAGAGGCCCCAGAAGTTTGAAATAGCCACGAATGTGAATCATCTAAGGAAAACCGCAAGGAGAGAGCAAAGCATGCCCAAGAGAGAAGCTGTGGGAGCTACAACTACTAGAAGCGCTGAGGGGTGGATCTGTGTAAGCCCTTTGGGGCTCACAGTTTACCACAGATTGATTTGGATGTTCCACATGACAATCCAGGACTTAATGTTTGCTCTGCTGGATTTTGCACTTGCCTTGGCCCCAATTCTTTGTATCTCCCTGTTCATACCTTTTGGAATGTTAATGTTTATCTTGTGCCATTGAACGTTGGAAGTATTTAACTTCTCATTGTACAAGGGCTCACAGTCAAGAGTTTGCCTTAGGTCTTGAAGGAGACTTGGGACTTGAATTTTTCAATAGTGCTGAAACTGTTAGGATTTTGTCCACTCAGAGATGGACTAAATGTCTTTTGTAAAAAGGATGTGCATTAGTATTTGGGAGGCCAGTGGTGGAATATTATGGTTTGCGTCTAGATGTCTCCCCAAAGCCTCATGCAGTCATGGAGGCACCCTTCTAGAGTTTGTGATTGACTCATGATCCAATGCTGGGATTGTGGGTGTGAGTGTTACACCTGCCCTGAGGTAGATACACTGCATACAATATAAGGAGGAAAAGAGGTTTGCTTCTCCTTTTGGTCTTGTTGCTTTTGATATCTGCCACCACCATGAACTGCTACCTGTCTGTGTCATCCTGTCTTGGAGAGAGCTAATTATGAACTGAAACTTCCACAAACTGTAGGTCCAATAACCTTTCTTTCCTTAACTTTGGATGTCAGGTATTTTTTCTCACCAGTGAGACAAAAGTAACCAACACATGAAGTTATGAGTCTATTCACTTATATTTCCTCGTAGTTATTTTTATTTTAGTTTTTAATCAGTCTAATATAATGAAGAAAAATCAAATATTCTTCTAGATAATCCCATATTTATTGATGAATCTCTCTTTTTTTTATTGAGACAGTCAATCCACAGTAGATCAAACATTTTTGCTCTTTGCCAGAACAAAAGAGTATATTCCCCTCATCCTGTGAGAGGCCTGAGTCCTAGACTTCCTTCTGAACTGAGCAGGTTCCCTTCCTATTTTGATAGTTCTAATTTATATGCTCTATTAGCATTATTTCCTTTTTGTTTCTCTCTAACTCATCTTTTGTGCTATTCAGGCGAAAGTTTCTTCAGATCATTCTGCCCTTTCTGCCCACTTACACATGTTAAACTGTTTCCCAATTTGGAGAAATAGTCAATGAATTACACAAATGATGGACAAATAGAGGTCATAAAACTCAACTCAACATGACTAGTTTCCAGCTTCCCAGACACTCCAGTTTTGTTGGCACCTCTTCCATCCATTCTCCTCACCCTAAACTGTTGAATTCTGCCTTAGTGGATTAGTGAGATTGAAAGGTCAGCATTTCTTTTCTTGGGAAGATGAGTGTGAGGCTCCTGGAGAGTAGGACACTGTACACCATTTGTCTGTGTCTTTCCCACACAGCAACCCTCTGGGCACTTCTTAAAACCCTACCCCTCATGCACTCAGTTCCATTATTCCTTCAACAACTGTTTGTCAGTGACATGCACCTAGAACTGACTGATGGAACAGAGTAGGAAACAAGCTAGAGTTGCTTAATTCCTGTGTCAGGTGTTTCTTCCTCACTCTTCTTCATGTCATAGATAGTGACATACAGACCTGTCTTCCTGCCCTCCCACTCTCTCCACTGGAATCCATCTTTCCTATGGGCAGGGATCAAGCTTCACTAATCTCTGGTTTCTCTGTCACACCTAGCATATGCCAGAAACTCAGTGTTCCTATTGAATTAAAATCATTTCTTTTTTATGGAATCCATCTTTGTTCTGAAATCTATTATGTAGCGCTAAGAAGTATCTAGAAAGACAGTGATGCTTAATAATTCCCTTACTTATACTTTAAAGAAACACCTTCAATGTGTGAATTTTCAGTTCAGACCAAGTGATTCTTGGTTGTCCCAGGGATTTCACTGTTTAATGAAATTGTTGGTCTCTGTCCACTAGAGGCCAGTAGCATACACGACCTTGCTTCACCACAGTCAGTTGTGACCAAAAAAAATGCCTCTAGTAAGTATTTCTCTTCCCTGATCTCACAAGCTTGCTTTGGTTGGGAACCACTGCCTTAGAGATCTGTGGTGGATTAACTATGGACACAAATTATTTGGCTTTCAGCTCACAGGGTCATGAGAGGGTCTATACTCCTACAAATCTGGCTATGCTTTGTGATCACATTAACTGAAAAGCTATGTCATGCTAATTTTGGAACTCATGCAGGAAAACTTGACCATAGATCCTTTGGCTACCATAAAAGAAAATCTCAGTTGCTCTGAGGCTGCCATGCTGCAAGAGTCCAAGGAGTGTGGAAAAGCTTTGGAAAGAGTGTGTATATGTGTGTGTGAGTGTGTATGAGAGAGAGAGAGAGAGAGAGAGAGAGAGAGAGAGAGAGAGAGAGAGAGACATGGAGACTAAGGGACTTTTTGTTGTCATGCTAGACCCTTTTAGCCCCATTAACTCAGATGGGAAGCTATATGAATCAGACAAGAGACTAAGATGAGCCTTTTGTCAAACTGACAACCCATCAAATTATGAATGAGATAAATGATTGTTTTAAATCCCTGTTTTAGGAATGTCTATACTGAAACAATAACCCTTTTAATGGTAGGCAATTCAACCATTGATTGTTTACTAAATAAACATCACAAGTTTGGGTGATTAGCACAATTTCCATAAGCATCTTTGCAAGCATGAAGTAAATGAATGTCAGGAATTGCTTTGTGACACTTTTTAGGACACCTGTTCCTACCACACAATCTTCATGTTCTTTCATTTGTCATCTTCCTATTTGCTTGACAATATGCAATGGAGAATTATTGAAGTACTTTCTTCTAATATTATTTAGATTTTAAATTCAAAAGTAGTTAATAATTAGTTAATTCACTTCACAGCATGGTAAAATACATAAATTATATCTTTCTAATTAGCATTTGATAATAATAGAATAAATTGGAAGAGAACTTTTGGTTGTATTCTATTCTCATTACATACATAAATAGAGGAAAATATGTTTGTTAAGCAAATTATTTTGCTTCAAGTTATGAAGTGAATATAGTTATAGAAGAATAAAATACCCCAAGAAACAAAGAATATGGCATTATGCTTTTCATCTGCTTTTCTTTTAATCTGAGTGGTTAAGTTGTAAAATCAATATAACAGGTTGCCCATTAGGTATCTGTGACGATCTAGCAAAATACATGACAGATAAATAAAAATGAAAATTGGATTTAGAACACACCATGAGTAATTCTGAGTAAAAAAACCAGTGACCTGGCTCAGGGGGTTCAGATGCCTTCTTTGGGTCTGTTTTCTTTTTGACTGGAATATTGTGGAGTTGATCACTGATGCATATAACTTAAACATTTGAGATTGTGATATTAGTTTTTCCAAATATGAAGTGCATTGAAATTGGCTACAATTAAAAAGTGAGGAAGAGCTTCTTACTGAAAAAAATCACTCTTTACTGACACAATAGATACTGGTAGCTTATGTACATTCCTTCATTTAATACTCATAATCCAACACTGTATTTTCATCTCTCCTATTTTACAAGTGAAGGAACCTCTCATAGTTAATAAATGGAGAACCCAAACTTTGGGTCCTGGTTCTCTGCCCTCAGAAGCCCATGCCTTTTCCTAACTTCCTGTTACCAAGCCACTTTGAAGAAGTCTTTTTTTCCCACTCCTGATACAAATTTTGGGAAAGCTGCATGGTGGGCTGGGGTATAGCCTGCTCACTGAGTCATTGCTTGTCTTAAGTGCATGCAGGTAGGTTAAAATGCAGAAGTTAGGCCATCATAGCTGCTAATGGATTGCTGGGTGAAATGCTGGCATCTAAACTGCTGGGCTTGTTAACTTGTGTGGCATCCTGACCCTCAGGAGTTATCAGAACTGAGGACACTGTGATGGTTGGAGGGTCCAGCTAACAGTGAGTTCAAAGTGGCTGCATGATAACGTCACCTGGGAAAACTAAAGAGCCTGCGTCCTGTTACAGTGATTCAGACTGAAGTACTCTGAGCTGAGCCTTCGGACTCTGAGGGTTTTTAAAATCCCCATTTTGAACATCAGTTTGCATGAAGAATTTTCTTTTATTCTGTAAGTGCAGTGAAAGTGAACCTATGACATATGTGCAATAGCCAGGTGTTTGTTATCACTGAAAGCTCTAAAAGTTAAACCATCATTGTTCTACTGGATACATCAGTGCAATGACTGCCTTTGTGGCCATACCTAAGGCCGTCTTCTCCTTCCTAGGTAAGACAGTCCTGTAATCACTTCTCCACAATTACTTGCTCTACTGATGACATGACATTTCAATGGGTTTCTCATCTGCTTTCCAGGCTTATCTATGACAAGATCATTTCGAGTAACAAAGTCAGTGGGAAGTTTAGCCTGCTACTGCCGGAAGGGAGCTTGAATCTTAATTCCACTCATGCCAGGCATCTGCACCGCCCCATGAGCTGAAGATGGCACTGCTGGCGGTTGGTGGTAGCCTTAGCCGTGGCACACCCCTGCGGCTGCTGGGCTCATGGGTTTCCCACATTTGCTTTCAGATGCTCCTTGAAAGCATCATTGTCCTTTTTTAACCTACAGTTAATCACATAGAAAATTTGACCCAAGAAAGAATCCTGTCTTTTCTGCATATTTGCGATTTTTCTCTCCTGTGTAGGATGCGGCAGCCTTCAGTGCTTCAGCTCTGGAGCTGAGACCTGCCAGGTGTTCACCGTGGCCATCGGTAAGGAGAGTGGTATGGCCCCCTGGCCTTTTCGAAGGGTCTTCCTGCTTCATGCAGATGCTGAAGGTCCTATTAAAATCTCTCTCCCTGGCCGCCATTTCCATGAGCAGCTTCAAAAATGGCCTTAGGAAAACAGCATATCATGACCAACCTGACCCAGTAGGCCTGCTCTCAGGGGTAAGCCAACTGAGGTCCCAGACTTTCTGTGATGGATCCTGTTGGTCTCCAGCTGGACTGTACAGGGATTTCTTAGGTTACTGCTTTTAAATGCACATTGAGTTTACAAAGGCAACAAGCTATATCAAAAGGCAGATATCTAAACATTAAAAATACACTTGTGATATCCTAACACATGCCTTATTAATAAATTAAATGATGCCATATGGCCATGCATCAGTGCCTAAGGCTATTTAGAAGTAGTAATGAGCTGCACACAAGGGATTTGTGATCACTATGCTGTGGGCTTGATTTCTCCAGGTGGCAAAGGCACAGTAACTGTTTTCATGTGTGGGTTGCTGATGTTCATAATCAAAGGAAATGCTAACTCTTAGCAGTGATTGAATATAAATATCTATTTTTTTCCCAACCAAGGTCTAATTGACTCTATCCACAGCTTCCTTAGACATTCCTAAAAGGGAGTTTTGTGAGATGCTAATAGGCATCAGGAATGAACAGTTCTGTGGTCAAAAATACTGGGAACATGCTCTGTTGAACAAATAAAAACAAGTTCCTTTCCTGAAGAGCTTTTAAGGTTCTTTAAATTTAGTCTGAATCTCCAAGAGGGCTGTTTTCAAAACATGATGACAATCTGCTCTCCCTGGAGAAGTAATCCTGTAGCAAAATACCCCTATTATAAAGCCGGGAAGGTCACTTCATTATAGACTCATATGATAACCTCAGGGGTGAACTGCATGTACTGGTAAGGTCAGAACGAGATGCTCAGTGTCAGAACCAGCGTCCAAAGTTCTATGTCCTTCCCCATAAGTGCAAAGCCACTGTGCTATTCCCAGACCAGGGGGAAGCTTAGTTGGACGTCCATCATTCTCATACTTACTTCTGGATGAACATTCAAATATAAAGTATACTGTGAAAAAGCAGCTGTCAGTTAAAAAACTAGTTTTGTTTGTTTGTTTGTTTTCTGGCAATTACATCTTCTTACTGAAATGCAATCAATCTGCTTCTCACTTACCAAAAAACCACTAACTTTATACACTCCCAGATTTTCAATCTCTTACTAGTTTTTGCTTGTTTAAAGGTTGAAAAATTTGAAGTAGAGATTATTTGTAAAATGCATAAAAATATTTTCTTACTGACTGGAACATTCCAAGTATGTAACCAACATGTGAATTATATGTTTTTTTTTGCTCTAAAGATGTAGTTTATGTCAATTTGCTTTGTAATAGAAACATTTTATTATTCCTACATATCCCATCACCTCATGTTGTAAGCTTCTCATGTGCAAAATACAGAATTTATTAGAAAATTAGTTGATCACATATGCATCAGAAAAATGATTGACATTCTTTTATTATACAGTTTTAGTTGAAAGAGCTTTATATTTTCTCCAAAAATGACCAGTCTTTTAAAATTATCTATTCATTTTATATTTATTTGTAAGTATATTAAAACTTACTGTAAGGCAGCTGTTGATTTATGAATTTAGATACAAAAAGACATTAAATGCAGTCCTACTTTAGAAAAGAACAAGGAAATAATTTATGTGTTATCTAAAAAATAGTTTAACCCAGATGGCTAGGAACAAAAGAAGATTAAAATATAAATTAAATAATGTAGTTATCCCAAAGAGATTATCTGAGAAAAGAAATATTAATTTCTTAGAAATAATTTTATAATCTTATTTTGAAAAAGATAACTGCAATGAAAGTTAAAGCAATATTTATTGCTCATACCTGAATATGTGTACAATAATATAATACATTTAAAAATATTAAGCTGTGTACAAATATGGTAGAAATGGGGCATAAATTTTTCATTAGAAATACTAGTTAAGAATTTGAAATGATGATGAAGTTTACTATGTGTTTTTGTGTATTTGTGGGATATTTGTACACAAGAGTCAATAAACCTGAGCTTAAGGTTTAGACTTTAATCCAGGAAATGTATTACAAAGACTCTATAGAATGAGCCAGTTGACAATTTAATGAAAATTTTGGAGGATTCAATGAAAACTAAGCCTAAGCTATGTGCTGCCAGAGGTTTTTCTAAATTCTTCAGAGCTTATTCTAGCTTTAGGTATTTAAAAGTCAAAACTGTTTTGATTTAAAGGTTTAAACAGCTTAGAGTTTTCTAGCAGAGATTTAAAGAATTTGAGGAGGCACAGGCTAGTTAATCCTAGATATGAATTCAGTTGCAAGGGCTAATTCAGCATAAAAAATCATAATTGTTGGCAGAAGTTGGAAAGCATTCTATTCATGTTATCTACCTTTGATGTTTAAATTAGTCTTCGACTGTTTTTTGGAGATCAAAGACAAAGATTGACAACTGGTCTACCTTGGCACCTCTGCTGATTAAAATCCTAGTGTGTACGCAGCCATTGTGATTCTGTATCCAGCTGACACATGCTTTTCACAGACCACTGAGTGCGTGCTTTCTGCATAAGTGTGTGTGCATTCGCTTTGCAGAGGGGCTCTGGTTTCGTGGTTGGGAGCCCTTTTATTTTGGGAACAGGGATGTAGAACTCTGATAAGTGGAATAAGACACAGTGAGAGTTGAGGAGTCAGAACAGTAAAGTGGAAGTGGTAAATGCTAGCAGGAAGTAACACCCCATTTCATGGGGTGATGTTTGCATTCTGCATGCACTATTCACTCTTTGAATTTAGAAGTTAAACTCCAAGCTGCAAGAGGAGGAAACCCTGGAGATCCTGGGGTACAATGGAAAAAACTCCAGACAGAGAGCTCTGGAAAGCTGGTCTTTCTTTGTGGAGACTCTTGTGCTCTTGTGGTATTTGATTGGCGGGGGCAGGGCTTTGAGCTGTAAACACCCACTTCCCTTCTTACAGCTGGCGCAGGAATAACACTATTCCATGTTCATCACTGTTCTTGGTGCATTTTTGAGCAAACTATTGTCTTTTCCAGCCCCAGAATCCTCTGTGTTATGTTGGAAACAATCTATGTGTCTGTCCAAGGTGTCGTGTTGCCAGAAGGTTACATGGAGCTCAATATACTTAGATATACTTAACTTACAGTACTTGACTCAGTTTTTATTGACCATGAAATGTATTCTGGGGATATAGGTTTGGGAAAGACTCTCCAGTACTTATTTACTGGAAAATAAGTAAATCCATGCACATATTTACTTATTTTTAAGCTTCAGTCTATTATTCTTAGTGTAGATCCTCCTCATTTTTATGACAATATATTAACTACAAAAAACCCACAGAAAATAGAATAAATACAGCTAAATCAGCCAAAAATTTCTTAACCAATTGTTTACTACAAGCTAAAATATTTCTTATAACCAAATATGTAAGACAAATAAGACATCACTTTCCTGCTGTAGGTCGACTCTGGAAGGCAGCAGGAGTTCCAAACTTACCGTCAGGCTCTTCTGATTTCCAGAAGACCTTTTGAATGTTTCTCACCCTGCCTAGTGCTCTGGGCATTTTCTTTCATAATGGGATCAAAACCTATTTTTCCTGATGAGAAATAAGGAAGGCCTCCACTGCTTAGTCACAAATGAAAAGCTCACTAAGTTCACTGGTGACCGTGACAATTTTCCTAATGATTAGATAGCAGATATCCTGATGGGCTTGTGCAGGCACCCATTTGGCAGAAGGAAAGGATGCCACTGCACTGAGCAGCACGATGGGTCTGTGTTGCACACCCTGAAATCCTGCTTCAATAATAGCATTGTGACCCACAAGGAAGACCAAGGTGGCCTGGCTGCCATTACTCTTGACTCCATCACCAACTGTAATTTCCTGAGGTCTCTGGAGATGGTGCATGGACTTTGGAGACAGACAGATGGGAATGACATTAAAACACTGGAAACCAGTAAGTTAGGGCCATGGGCTCAGCCAGAGTGTAGAGATGGCGTAGAGTCCAAGTTAGGATTTTTGGGTTGTGGGAAAGTGCTAGGGTGGTGGGAAAGAGGACTAAGAGGGCAGAGCATTGGAGTAGACTGAGAAGGGTCTATTTGCCAACAAGTATATAAGTACTTCAGTTTTCTAATTACTGATACAGCTGGTTAATATGGACTGCCTGCCACACAGAAAGACGCAGTTTTGATGTTGGCCAAAACATTGGCTTTGAGTAAATTGTTTTTCTCTCTGATTTTCAGTGCTTTCCCTGGGCAGTAGGGCTATTAGTAACACATACTTGGTAAAATTGCCTTGAGGATTAAATGAGATAATGCATGAAAAGTGCTGAGCTTTGTGCCAGGCCAGCAAAAAAATATTCAATGAATGGCTACTGCTGTATTATTATGGTATGTGCTTTCTGTCTGTTGTGATCGATATTTTAAAGGATTTTTAAAAAGAGCATAAAGCAGAATAAAACCAATCAAAACAAACCAGTGTAAAAGAAATAAGACTTCAAAACATTATGAAATCAACAATAGTTATCATAATGCCTTTTGATGTCTTCAAAATAGCTGCAGATGACTTTGGACAAAGTAAAAATCAAACAGAACAGAATGGAATAGAAACAATAAAAACAAAACCATGAATGTAATAAAGGACTTCAAAACAAGCCTATAGTAAATCCAAAATGGCTACCATAATATATCTTGCTGTCTTTGAAAGAGCTGCTCCTTCCATGAGATGTGACATAATCAGACAAAACAAAAGAGAATAAAACCCAACCCAACAAAACAATGGAAATGATATAGTACTTCCAAAACAAGACCATAGGGAACCAACAACAGCTGCAACCCTCAGAAGAAAATCTCCCTACAATGTCACACTGCATATCAGCATCCTCTGAGCCTATGATCAGACCACTGGCACTAGACCTGCAATGTTAGTGGAACACCGAAGCACCACAGGCATCCAATTGCATTTCACCTCGATAGCTATCATCACAGCCTGTGTTTCTTCAGATAAACTGACCACTTATGGTGGGGAGGGTGTGTGTCTTGGTACTTTTTGTTTGCCAGCCTGCATACTGGAAAGGGCTGGGGTCTGTCTGTTCCAGTCCAGTGGTGGGCGTGCATGGTGCTGGTTCCCAGACTGGGCTTGCTTGCTGGTGTGGCATTGTTCTCTCTACTCCCCAGTCCATGAATGGAACTGACTCATGGGGAGAGGCTGGAGAAAATACAAAGGTGATGCTTTCATTTGCTGGCTATTAGCACCATAACTAAATAGTCACAGGCTCACAGATTTGGAGTTTCTCAGGTGTTGAGAAAGTCCTGCCTTTTATAATCTTGAAACAAGTTCTTTGTCCTTTGGAAATTAATAGGATCACCTCAACTAAAGGACAATTTTGTTCCTGGGCTCCTGTTGGATAAGAACATTGAAAGGATAATAAAATTGACTTAGGTAGGAGGAATGTTATAAAATATTACATAATATAATCATTTAAAAAACAAAGGAACTTACTAAAATAAATATTTTCAAGCAAATTAATTTTTCCATTTTTGTTTTATAAAATTTACCTTTTATTTATTTACTTGAATGCTGCAGGAATTGTGGATATATTTGCTTTAAATAAATAGCTTTATTGGGATAGAATTCACATACCATACAGTCCATCCAATTAAAAGTATGTGAATCAATGGTTTGTAGTATATTTACAGTTATACAATATTTTTACCATCACTAATTTTTTAGTTTCTTCCTTTTCTTTTCTCTTTTCTCTTTTCTTTTCTTTTCTTTTCTTTTCTTTTCTTTTCTGTTCTGTTCTGTTCTTTTTTCTTTCTTCTTCTTTTTTTTTAGACAGGATCTTTATAGTAGTACCGAGTGGCTTTGAATTGACTATGTAGCCCAGGCTGGCCTAAACCTCATGGTGGTTCTCCTGCCTCAGCCTTCTCAGTGCTGGGATGGCAGGAGTGTGCCACCAGGTCTACTGTATCACTAACTTTTAAACATTTTCATTACTTCAAAGAGTTTGCTTAATTTTTATACATTTTTAAATTTCTTATGCTTTTTTTTTCATTTCCAGTTTAAATCCTTTACATTTATTGAGGATTGCTTTATGGCCAGTGTATGGTAGCCTCAGAGAGTATTCTGTGCGTGTTCTTTCATTGGCCTTTGCATTCTTGTCTGCATTTAGGACTAAGCTGATTTTTTATTTTCCAAGCAAGTTATACTTTAGATTTTGAGTTGTTTCAGTTCCTTTTGAAATATGATGGATCATGTAGAAATGACTTTATGTTTTTGACCTAAAATATATGCACAATTTTAAGGAACATTCCATCCCCCTTTTATATAATTCCTACCTTACAAAAATGATATACATATATATGTTATCTGTAGTACACATATACCATGTTATTAATATTTAATATTGTACTCTATTTATTTATTCACCTGATATTTACTAAGAACCAGGTAAATACTAGATACTTACTGAATGTTCACCCTAACATTATGTTCTCAGCCTGTATGTATTATTTCCTTGCAGAGGTACATTGCTTAGGAATAAAGCTGCCCACTTATAGGCTCCTTTGAATATATTTAAGTCCCTAATTTCCCTTGATCATTACAGACACTTGGCAACTATTTTGAATGAATCTTAAAATTCTACTTTACAAATTTCTTTTCAATTACTTAAAAATGAAGCCCATTTTTTCTTTTCTTTCTTTTTTCCCCCTAAACCTTGTACCTATTCCATTCTTCACATTTGAAGGAGAAAAAGGAGGTGACTTGAACTAAATCTGCCACAGATTCTTTCAGCTGGAGATCAGAAATAACAGAATAGGCCAAAACGTGGAGTGAGAGAGCTCGTGAAGGAAGGAACCACAGAAGTCAGAGGTGTGTGTCTGAGATGAAATATGTTTAGCCCACATGAGTGTAGCCTGGAGTTTATTAGGGGTTCTAGGTTTAGTGGGTCAGTCTACAAAGGAAAAAGCCATTGTAGCACAGTGCCTTGAGATTTACCCTAAAGAATAGAATCTTTAAAACGTGAGGAGTGATTGAAGAAACCCAGGTAAACGGAAACTCTCATGGTATTTTAATTTGCTGATCTTTTCAGTAATACTGACTCTGTAATGAGCATCTGTGAGTGCTGACGTCAAATGATGAGGGCATAATCTTTGACCTCCAGGGACTGTGAGCTACTGGTTGAAATAGAAAGCCAGCAAGCATTGGGTATTTTAGGAAATATTCTCTCACTCCCAGGAAGGAAAGAACTTGATGAGCCACTGTCAAGCAGAGATCCAGCCAAAGCTAACGCGGTTGACTTACTTCAGTTCATGTCCCAGTTAGCACCTTAGAGGAAGATGTGTACAGTTCTGTGTGAGGGATTCAATTCCATCCTTCAGAGTGCCAGGGAAAAGGGGGGAAGCTGCACCATGGAAACATCTGATTAAGTTGCACATTTTAGCCAGCATTCTACCTGAGTTAAGAAACAAATTTAGACCTCCTAGGGGCAGACGGGAGCTTTCTCAGACAGAATCTTTGAAGTCCATGTTAATAAGTAAGCAGCTGCCGTGAAAACTAGCAGTCACTGCATGCCAGGCACTGTTCTAGGAGATAGTGTGCATCAGTTTATTTTCACCACACAGCTTGATGTATTATTTAATATAACATGTATTGTTGTTTGCCATGTTTATTGCTGAGGAAACTGACTACAGTGTTAGCCACTATGTGGTTTCCACAGGTGGATAGGTACTGGGGAAAAGTATCTGGGGTAATATTGATTGAGAGGTTGACCAACCAAGCAGAAAAGCACCAACACTGTGTGTGAAGAGGTTTGTCCTTATCCTCTGTGTCATGGGTTGCAGTGTGGCATGACTGTACTCACACTTCGAAGGGACTGCTCTAACCTTAGGGCAGTGATTGGGCAGAAAGCCAGACCAGGTTTGAATGAGTCAATTGAGGTATAATGTGCGAGCTTGTTGAGTTTAGTACCTACTGAAACATTCTCCAAAGTACATGCTTGGGCTTTGGATTCCCTTGTGATTATGCGTCATCCTTCTGTGTCAGGGCTGAAATGTGACACTCCAAAATATGGCACACTGATATATTTTGAGAAATGGAGAAAATTGTGAAGCAAGTTGTCATGATCTTCCTTCACCTATGTGTATGGGACTGGACATCAAGGTATTTTATTATCTACTTCTCTGATCTGTTTTCCACAAAGGATGTCATGAGACCCTCATGTCACAAGTATCCTGCCCCATACCTACAGGCCAAGAAACATTTGAACACAGACCTTACTGCCCACACCCCATTTATTACCTTTCAGTCAGAGTCACCAATCATACTTCTACTAATTATTATTCATTCAACTTAATTATAAACACCTACCATGTTCCCTGGACCTTCAAGATTTCATTCTTAGAATCTTGTGTTATGTAAAACTTTATTTGAATGAATATACTGTGCTTTTCTATTGTTCATCGATCTTTTGGTATAAGAGTGTTGGCCACAATCCTTGTGATGACTGAGCAAGAGATACAAGTTTTGCTCCTCCACATCTCCAAGGTACCAAAAATATAGGGAGAGTCAGATAACATTATGTGCTATTGCTTAATGGGACTATGTATATTAGAGACCTCACAGAAGTTGATTATTTGCATAAATAAAAGAGTTCATTTAGGGACACCAAATTCATTCTGAAACTGATGTGTTTTTCACAAAGAATTTGAGAAGATGATAGCCATTTGATTTATGCTCAGACAAACTTCAGTATCAGGGATGCATGATTATTATGTTAAACTCATTATCCCTTCAGTTCTGTTTCATTTTGGACTCATGTTCATAGTGATGATAATTCTAAACTAAGGTTTCAATGACTATAGCTATCTCTATTAGGACATTTAATAAAAACAAAAGAAAAACAAAGATAAAACAATAACAGAAACAACTACTGGATAGGTGTCCTCTTCTCTCTAGTCCTACTCATGACTGTTTAGGTGTCCTCGTTTGCCATAGAGAGAACCTATTAGAGATGAGCAACCTGCAGCCCGCCATTTGCTTTTCTTTAATAAACTATTTGTTAACAAATCCCAGAGTTAGTTAATTACACTGAGGATGATGTAATTCAGAGCAGGAAAACAATGAATTATCCAGGGATTTATGTTTTATGTATCACAAGTTTTTCAAAAGTACTAGCTATCCTTCAAAGTGGGTTAAAATTTTGAGCAAATGGATGAATGAGAGAAGGCATCAATCACGGAAGATCTGGTAGCAGCAGCACTGCAACTGAGGACAGTGATTTGTTTATAATATATAATGAAAGAAATTTTAAAAATTAAGAAAGTCCCTTAGGTTCACAAAATATCCAAAGTCATTGGGTCACTATAGATTTTTTTATATGTAGAGGTTCTTGAGGATTTTTTAGGTTTGCTTATAATATATACTAGTTCCACAGACCATTGTGAAAACCTAGGGCATCAAATGAAGAAGTGGACTTGCGATAAGACTTTTCTAAGTAATAAAATATTCTATAGTTGGAGGAATCCTGTCTATGATAGCATCCAAAGAACATAGCAAAGAATATCCTAGAGTTACACCCCAGCTGTTCCATTTAGCTGCTAACTGTAGGTTAAATTGATTGCTGATTTCTCCCTGTTGAATACTGGCAGGGAAGGAAAATAGTAATATTTTGGTTATGTTAGAAAGGAAGGTGCCACTTGGTGATCAGAAAGATTGATTCTATCAATGAACATGAACATGTACTTAACAGGTACAGTGGAAAGTGCTTGAAAGAAGGCAGTGAACAAGATTTCTTACTCTCAAGGGACATACAATCTGATAGGGGAGACTTTTTAAAAAGTCATTATACCCTATACTTACGATTGAGATCTAGAACAAATAGGAAGTGCACTCACCAACATAGCTTTGTTGGGAAAGTGATTCTCAGTCTGGGAAGGGTAGGCAGGAGTCCAGAAGAGGTTTCCACAGAGGCAGAGGGGTGCACAAACCATGCAGCATGGGCACATCTTGACAGTGATAAAAACTAACTGTGGCTCACAGAGTTAATGGTACAAGACAGACACAGCAGGCTTAGGAAAAGATGCTTTAGTGGCATGGTGTCCTAAATGTCACTGTTGGCGCTTGTGCTAGATTGGACAAGGCACCTAGGATTTGGGATTTCAGCGGATTAGAACAGAGAATATTAACAGAGCCTAATACTTCTCAGAGAAGACTTGGATTTCCTAATACTCTTGTTTCTCCCAGAGATTGCACACCTGCTGCTTGATACAAAAAAGTCCTAGATTACAAGGAATAAGGAGAGAGAACCCCTTTGGCCTAGAAACCTTATTTTAAAGGACTGAAACTTTCACAGCAGTTTAAAAGGACATTGTCCTTCTTCAGTCCCCACTAAATGCTTTCCGATTTGCTTTCTGGTCCTAAGAGAATCTTATTCTTTTGAGAACAATCAAAATGTTCGAGTGCTTTCAAATTTAAATGAGTGTCTACACAAAGCTTTCTGGGGCGTGATTGCCAGCTGTGGAGATGCAGCTCTCATCCCTGTAATAATGGACACCTAGAAAGGCCATTTTCACAGCCTGTTGTTCTCTAGTGCTGCAGCATATTTTATTGAAAATCATCAAATATAATCTACCTGTATGTCTAGGGTTTTATTCTGCAAACATGCAGAAGTGTCAGTTCAACACTTAAAAATATGAGGAATCTCAAATTACTTAAATTTCTACATATTTTTCATGACAAATGACTTCTCTTTCAATTCCTGTTGAAAACCAAATGGTGCTAGGCAGTTCTAGATAAAAATGTAGACTCTTATATCATTTAAAAAAATCACTTAAATGTGATGGATGGAATTAAAGGGTGAAATGAGATTGCCTAGTGAAAACAAGCACTTTGATAAAATTCTTGATTTTTATGTCTGCTGCAAATAGATAACTTACAAGTGTTGTGTTAGTAATTACCAGCCAAATTGTAATCTTTCAAGAAATACAGTGACTTTGTATGTCTAAATTAGAAAATGTACTAAATATGATCTGGTATAGATTTAAGGCATGACATGTAGGAAATAAGCTTGTCATGCTTGGAGAATAAAATGGATTTTTGGAATTTAAACAAATGTTAGTGACAATAATACAGGTATATGGACTTAAAAAAATTTTTTTACCATTTTCTTCCTAATTCCTTGAGTAAATCATAAAGAGATTATCATTTTTAAAAAAACTTCCCCTTGTTACATGCTCATGGGAATTTTTTTGGTTTAACACTCACTTGCTACGTTTTTTTTGTTGTTGTTTTTTTTTTTTTTTGCTCAAAATTCTCTGCCTATCTCCATGTGGTGTATTGTTGTACTTGTAGAAGCATGTACCTTGATGATTCTGGAATGGTATAGTTCGATGTATCCTTAATGCCTTTCTTGTTAAGTATTTATTACTGATCACTTTTCCAAGTCAGGTAGGAGCCTGTGGTTATGAGAAGGGATGAGAAGAAGGCCTGATGAGGCTCAGTCTCTGCCAGCACCCAGAATTCCCATTTTGAGCCAGTGCGCTAAAAAATAGAGTTCTCAATAATAAGACTTATTGGGTCATACAAAATCTTCGCTTTTGAGAATCCATGGATTTCCCAGAAGATAAGTAGAGCTTGCCCATGTGTAGGAATCCCTAGAAACATTTGTTCCAATTCCACAATGTAGAAATACTGATTATGTAGGCTGGGCTTCTTCGGTTCACCTACTTTGAAGCTGGAGGTTACTATGGATGACATGGAGTAGAAATACTTCTTCCTGCTGTCCTGGACGAGGGACTGCGGCTCACCTGCTGGTACACTGCAGGTTGGTTTCCAGAGACAGATATACGTATATTTGCATGTGTGTGGGTGCACATATAATCATAATCAGAGAAGTGATTACTCTCATTAAATGCCCTTTAGCAGCTTTATCTAAACCCCAGTGAGGGAAAACAAGCGAACTGACTAACAAGCAGTATCCAGGGAAAAGAATAGAAGACAATTGAAATTATAAAGATAATTAGATCATCTAAGGATATTTATTACAGAACAAAAGGCTTTCAGGACTAAAAACATGAGACTGAAAAAAACTCAACTGCTGAGGGTGAATTTACTGATGGAGAAATTCAGAAGAAGAAATATCTCAAAATAAAAAGCTATAAATGTTGAAGAGAACCAGATCTTTAAAAATGTAACACACAAACAATATCAGTTATGCAAGAACCTTCTGGAAGAAATGTGCTAATTAAGAAATAATAGAAAGTTTCTACAAGCTGAAGTGAAACGAGTTGGCAAGTGGAATGCCTTACTGACATTCAGCCCAGATGATGAAAAGAACACAGACCTAGGTATTTCTGATGCCCAAGTGTAAAGTAAAAGTCTTCTTATTTTGAAACAGAGCCAAAATTTCCAACAAATAAGCTCTTGTTTCAAGAATACTCCATGTGGCCAAGATAGAATTGCCTGCAACAGTGAAACAAATGTCTGCGTACTTGGGATTCAGTGATTATATCAAAAAAATTCCCTATATACAATATTCAAAAAAGACTCTGAATAAACAATAAACATGTCACTGTAGAAAACTCAACATCAAGGGAAGGTTTAAAAGAATCAGCAGCAGAGGATAAAGCAAACTTTGCAGTAATTATATCCACTTTTGTAAGTCTAAATGCATTATGAAGAATGATAAAGTTTTAATATGCAAAAAATGATTCTGAAATAGAAACACCTATAATTAAATAAAATAAAAAATTAATAATAAGCCAGAAATAAAAGTATTAAAATGTTAAATTATATCACATCAAAACTTGGTGACAGAGTAGTGAGATAGGAGAAAGAAAAGATATTTTTTAAAGCTCTCATCTAGGAGAGAAGGAGAACACATGCCAAAAATTTTCACATTTTTTATTTTAGGAAAAAATAAAATTTCACTTTGCTCACATGTTTCTTCAAACACCTGCACTTCTGGGTTTTATAACTAATGGTTACTTTTGCCTGGAACACCTTTTCTTTGGTAGCCAATAACCCATTCCTTAATGACTGCTCAATTACATCCTGGAGGACAGGTCAACTGGAAGACAGTGAGTTTGCACTCTCGGCCCCTGCATAACCCACCCTCCCCAACAGTGGGGCTGGCTGGAGCAACATTAGACTGATGGGAGTCCCAAGACCCAGGACAACAGCGCGGTGCACAGATGCACTCACGCTTTTGGAGAGCAAGGTAATCAGCGAGGCCAGTAATGTGGAAGTATCTGAAGCAGCAGTGAGGAGACAGAAGTTTAGTCTACAGAACAGAAGACCAGTTCCAGCTCCCACATCCAGAGGCCAACACTGGCTTCATACTCAACACATCTCTGGGATGCAACGTGGGCATTATCACAAAATTGTACACACTAGAAGAAGGGAGGTTCTTGGTGTAGCTATAGAGAACCAACTGCATCTGGATAACCTCCCTGAGGAACAGACATTTCCTTTTCTCCTTTAGAGAAGCCTCAATTCTAGGGGTAGAGCTATATATCTTTGGAGGTTGGAAGGTATTAACATAGAAGATAAAAACAAAAGAAAAAGGGAAAGTGGAGAATGACAAGATGCAGAGGTAGGGTGCTGACCCAGGCTTCCAGCCCAACCAGGATAGGCCTGGAACTCAACAAGATGGATGAAGTTGGAAGTCAAACACTGAAACTTTCTGAAATGATAACGACAGAAGTGAAAAATGGAAAAGGGTATAGAGAAAATAATCTCTCAGGTGGCAAGCCCAGCACCAGCCTGGAGAAGAAGCCGGGCCCCAAGGCCTCACTGCCACTGGGGGAGCATTGGTGAACTACTCCCTGTTCCTTTCCACCACTCCAGGAACTCCATAGGGAAGAAACCCTGGTGCCTAGTCCAATCTACTACACAGAGGACTGGCAGCCAATGCAGGGAGCACCCAGCATGCAGCAATAGGCTGATTCAGAGGAACAGAGGAGATTGTCAAGATGAAGTAGCAAAATACAATTTCAGAGCTCCAGCCCACACAAAACAAGTTCAGGATACAGACATAGAAAATAGAAATCACTACCTGAAATTTCTGAAACAATAACAATTGAAGTAAAGAAACAACTTAGTTCTTGTATTGTTTGGTTAACTTTACATGCCTGTGTCTGATGGTCTGGACAGTTATACTGAAGATAACAAGAGGCATTATAGTAGCCATTGTTAATTTCCTATTATCGTGTTTTGAAGTCCTGTATCTTTTTCATTGTTTTGTTTGATTGGTTTTATTCTGTTTTGTTTTGTTTGATTTTATTATGTCTGGTGGTATGGGCAGCTATTTTTTAAATTTTTTTTATTTTAAAAAGAATAAAACAAAAGAGGGCAGAGCAAAGCAGATCACAACAGAACAACATAAGCAACACAGCACTTTACAACAAGACAACCAGATATTATCAGTAGCTACCATAATGTCTCTTTCTTTGTAATAGTTGAGCATGGCTTCATATACAATAATATCAAACATAACAGAATAGTATAAAACCATTGAAGAGAATGAAAATATTACAGGGCATTCTGAACCAAATAACAGAAAATGAACAATGGCTACTATAATATCTCATTTGCCATAAAAATTTATTTATACTATCACATATATTAAAATCCAGTAAGACACAACATGATAGAATCATTGGTAATAGAAGAACAAAAGCATGGTAGGACTTCAAAGCAAGATGATATTAAATCAGCAATGGCTGCCATAATGTCTTGTTTTCTTCAAAATAGCTGTTCATACCATCACACATAATAAAATCAAACAAAACATAATGAAATCATTCCAACTGATGAATGAAAACATTTTAAGTCTTCAAAGTAATATGATGGGGAATCATGATTACCCTAAAGTCTTATGTCCTCTTACCATTTCTTGCCTTAGGGAGCCTATACAGTATTTATACATGTGAATTTGGTTTATTTCACTTATGAGTATTAGTCTCAAGTTGCATCCATTTATTTATAAATATCTCAATGTGGTCATTCTTTATAGCTGAGTAGTACTCCATTGTATAAAATACCACATCTTTTTTATCTATTCTTCAGTTGATGGGCACTTAGGTTGTTTTCAGGATCTGGCTATTACAAATTGTGCTGCTATAAGCATGGGTGCACATATATCACTGTGGTATGGTGTTTTCAGTTCTTTTGGGAATATGCCTAGAAGTGGAATAGATGGGTCAAATGAGACTTCCAATCCCAGCTTTTTGAGGAATCTCCAGACTGACCTCCACAGTTGTTGCACCAGTGTACACTCCCACCAACAGTGCAGAAGAGTTCCTTTTTCCCCACAGCCTCTCCAGCATTTATTGTTGGTAGTTTTCTTTATCCTGGCCATTCTTTCTGGAGTATGATGGCATCTCAGTGTGGTTTTGATTTGCATTTCTCTGATGACTAATGATGATGAACATTTTTTCATGTATTTATTTGCCATTTGTATTTCTTCATCTGAGAACTGTGCATTCATCTTGGATCGGGCAGCTATTTTGAAGATAACAAGATATATTATGGTAGCCATTGTTGACTTCCTATCATCTTGTTCTGAAGTCCTGTATCACTTTCATTATTTTGTTTTGATTGGCTTTATTCTATTTTATTTTGTTTGGTTTCATTCTCTTTAAAATAAAAAAAAGAAAATTTCATAACAAAATTAGTGATTAACAATAGTTAATACATTGTGTAGCATTATATTTAGTTACTCAGACTCCAAGACATAAACCACAAAATTTTGACAAGAAAAGTAAAACATAGCAACACAAAATTTTATTTATTTATTTATTTATTTATTTTTTGGGTACCTGGGATTGAACTCATGACCTTGTATTTGTCAGGCAAGTGCTTCCACCACTGAGCTAAATCCCTGGCCCACAAAATTTTATTTTCAATGAGTTCAACTATACTAGTAGTAAAACAAAACAAGTTACAATTTGTACTGAAATACATAATATGTAATTTGGAACAACAATATATAATTTGGAGAAGTATTTGAACTCTGTATTTTTTTATTTATCTCTCTTCTATATTGCTTTATATTTGTGTATTTATAGGTATTTTGTGTTTCTCATATAAATATAAACATGAAATATTTAGAATATACGTAGATGGAAAAATATTGTTATTTATCTAAAATCCAGATTCAGTTGGGCTTCCTGTTTTACATTTGCAACTACTAGAGGATATTTATTAGTCCTCTGTAACTTTACCTCTCAAACTAAATACGTTGTGTTTGTGAAAGTTAATTCAAAAATACCATATAAAAGGGTTTTATTTAAGGATGAGCTATACAGAGTAAAACACATAATTTAGGACTCAATAAATTTTGACCATATGAAACACCCAACTAGTTAACATACAGACCAAATATAGAATATTCCAGAACCATAGGTACATTAGATTGCTTCCCAATCACATCATCACAGAGACAATTCTTTTAAAAATATTTTTCCTTTATGAAAACATAAAACAAAATTCCATAATAAAAAAAAGAAAATAACAATAGTTATTATATTATGTATTTTCTATTTTAAAGAGAATAAAACAAAACAAAACAGAACAAAGTCAGATCAGAACAAAACAATGCAATCAACACAGGATTTCAAAACAATACAACAGGAAATCAACAGTGGTTACCATAATGTCTCTTGCTTTCTTTGAAATAGTTGTCCATATCTTCACATACAATGAATTCAAACAAGATAAAAATAGTATAAAACCATTCAAAACAAAAGAATGAAAGCATTATAGGCCTTCAAAACCAGAAAATAGGAAAACCAACAATGGTTTCTTGTTCTCTTCAAAATAGCTGTCCATACCTTCACATATATTGAAACTAAATAACAGAAAACAGACTAAAACCAATCAAAACAAAGAATAAAATCATTACTGGACCTCACAACAAGTGACAGGAAATCAGCAGTGGCTACCATAGTGTCTTGTTTTCTTCAAAGTAGCTGTTTATACCATCACACACAATAAAATCAATTCTTATAAACTCTTTAGGACAAGTTCTAGGCATAGATATGCCTATATATGTTTATCCTTTCTGTTTTAGAGGGAAAAACAAAACAAAACAAAACAAAACAAAACAGATTATGAGAGTAACAAGAAACAAAAGAGACAAATAAATAACAATAGCAAAGAGTCCCAAACAATGAAAATATACACTTTCAAAACAAGGTGGTAGGAACATAATTAAGGTTGTTATTTTGCATAGTTATCTTCAAAAGAATTTAACAAGATTAATGGATAAATGTGGAAAATGGATAAATGCATAAATGTGCAAAATTGACCTAATCCTATGAATAACTGTTTTGTCACAAGAATGAATAGAATTAGTAGCACAATCATTTTACCTACCTTAAGTATGTATATACAAGTTCATATCTTTTTTCTTTTCTCCTTTTCCCTGAGTTATTTTTTCCCCTTTGAGCAGTTGCTTATCCTTTCACAATACTTATTGAAGATCTGTATCTTATTTACTCTTTCAGTTTTTTACACTGGGGGCATAATATGGTATTTACAAATGTGAGTTTGATTTATTTCACTTATAAGTATGGTCTCAAGTCTCTTCTATTTACCTATAAAGGCCTCAGTGTAATCCTTCTTTATAGCTGAGTAGTACTCCATTATATAAAAAACCAATCTGTTTTATCCATTCCTTAGTTGATGGGCATTTAGGTTGTTTCCTAGAAAAAACACAAGATGAAAAAGACATATAAACAACAATAGCAAAGAGCCCAGAACAATGACAATATAAGCCTTCAAAACAAGGTGGTATGAGTGTACCTAGGGTTGTTATTTTACATAATGATCTTCAAGAGTTCCTCAGATCACCATACAATAATATGTACAATTGTTCCAATCTTGTGAATATTAACCAGTTTGTTCCAAGAACTTATAGAATTTGTAGTACAATCATCTTAGCTATCTTAAGTGTGTTTATATAATTTTAGATATTTTTTCTTTTCCCTTCTTTTTCCTTTTTCCTCATTTTCCCTGAGATATTATTTTTCCCTTTTAGGCAGATTCTTGTCCTTCGACTGTGTTTATTGAGTTTTTTGTATCTTACGTACTCTTACCATTTCTTACACGAGGGAGACTATATGGTATTTATATATGTGAGTTTGGTTTATTTCACTTATGAGTATTAGTCTCAAGTTGCATCCATTTATTTATAAATATCTCAATGCGATCATTCTTTATAGCTGAGTAGTACTCCATTGTATTAAAGTACCACATCTTTTTTATCCATTCTTCAGTTGATGGGCACTTAGGTTGTTTCCAAGATCTGGCTATTACAAATTGTGCTGCTATAAATATGGGTGCACATATATCACTGTGGTATGGTGTTTTCAGTTCTTCTGGGAATATGCCTAGAAGTAGAATAGCTGGGTGAAATGAGACTTCCAATCCCAGCTTTTTGAGGAATCTCCAGACTGACCTCCACAGTTGTTGCACCAGTCTACACTCCCACCAACAGTGCAGAAGAGTTCCTTTTTCACCGCAGCCTCTCCAACATTTGTTGTTGTTAGTTTTCTTTATCCTGGTCATTTTTTTCTGGAGTGAGATAGAACCTCAGTGAAGTTTTAATTTGCATTTCTCTGATGACCAATGATGCTGAACATTTTTTCATGTATTTATTTGCCATTTGTATTTCTTCATCTGAGAAGTGTGTATTCTTCTCAGATGCCCATTTTTGAAATGGGTCTTTGAATT
This sequence comes from Dolichotis patagonum, assembly GCA_004027295.1. Classification (NCBI taxonomy): domain Eukaryota; kingdom Metazoa; phylum Chordata; class Mammalia; order Rodentia; family Caviidae; genus Dolichotis; species Dolichotis patagonum. The sequence continues at coordinate 84,302 of PVJX010002999.1, read as the reverse complement.
TCAGGGACCTGATTTTTAAAAACTCTTTATATGATCTAGACCCAAGTCCTTTGTCTGAGGGACAGTTGGCTAAGATTTTGTTCCTAATTTGTTAGTTTTCTTTTTACTTTATTGGAGATTTATTTTTCTATGCAAAAGCTTTTTGATAAGATGAGATCCCAGTTATTGATTCTGGGAAGAATTTCCATGCAGTTTGATTTTTGTTCATGAATTCCTGCCTACTCCTATGTCTTCAAGATTTCTGCTTACTTCATCTTCCAGCAGATTGTTTCTGTTTTAGTATTTAGAACTTTGGTGCATTTTGACTTTAGTTTAGTGCATGGTGAAGGTTTAGTTTTAGTTTTTGACATACAGAAAGCCAGTTCTTCCAGCACCACTTATTACACTATGTATTGTTAAGGTCAAAGTAGTTACTCAGAGAACAAGCCATAAACCAAAAAGATTCTTACAAAAAAGAAATAGATAAAACCATGACTATTTCTTTCAACAAGCTAGCATAAACTAGTAGTATAAATGAAACCAGGTAGCATATATATTAAAATATATTTTAAACAATGAAATTTTTAGTTTGGGGAAGTATTTGAACTCCTGAATTCCTGTTTCTCTCTCTTGTTTTTATTTGTGTTTCTTATATGAGAGAGAGTATGTTATAGTTGGGCTTTTGCATCTGACTTATTTAACTTAACATTATGTTTTCAAGTTGAATTGCTTTAATTATGAATACCTCAAGTTTATTTTTATGGCACCAACATTTTCAATTGTGTATACATTCTTCATCTTCTTGATCCATTCACCTATTGGTGGATGTATACACTGTTTCCAGATCTAGCTATTATAAGTTGTGCTGCTATAAACATCGGTATGCACATGTCACTGTAATATCATAATTTTAACTCTTTTGGAAGATATCTACAAGGAGGATCACAGGGTCAAGTGAAATTTTTATTTTTAGTTTTTTGAGGCATTTCCACAGTGGTTTCCATAATGGCTATTTATTTATTTATTTATATTTTATTTTAAAAGGAAGTAAAATTAAACACAACAAAACAGAACAGAATGGGACACAATAAAGCATAAATTTCCAAGCTAGACAACCAGAGATCTTCACTATATGTCATATTGTCTCTTGTTTTCTTCCAAATGTTTGTCCTTATCTTTGCATATGGGGAGCTCATACTAAATAACATAGCCAATCTTTTCACAAGATGTGTAGTTCACTGGCTCCCACTTGCTAGGCAGGGGAGAGGGGGAGACACAGGATGGGGAACAGGACGACATGAGATGTTTGATTCTCAGCCCATGTGCCAGAGAGGGGAGGAGTTCCTTGTTCTCCCAGCACTCTGAGTCAACCACATGGTGCTGGTCCTGAGGCACCAGAGTCTCTCTCCTTAGGGCTGTGGAAAGTCTGCCACACTCACAGTGGCCCCCCAGAGAGGGGAGAAGTTCCTTGTTCTCTGGGCACCCAGAGTCAACCGCATGGTGCAGATCCCAATATGCCAGGGTCTCTCTCCTTCAGGCTTTATTAGTTTACATTTCCAGGGTGGCAGGCTGGTTACTGGTTGGCTCAGCACCCTAAGTTCCAACATGGCGTGGATCTCAGGAAATGCTGTTGCTTCTTGTTTCCCCACCCTGGGGTGGCCGCGGCTTGCCAGACCACAGTCACTTACCAGGTGATTAAAAAGGAAACAACAACAACAAAACAGATCAGTAAGGTACTGAGCAAGATGAAAAATGATATAACTAAACAGATAATGTACTTAAAAAGCAAAAGGAGGAAAAGAAAATGCTCTAAAGGATATAACTGCATGTATGTCTAAGTGTGTGGGATTGATAACTGTATTACCAAGTTTTTGTTGGATCGTTGAACAGAACTGTTTGCAGCCTCACTGTTTGTTCACTTTGTATGCCTTAATTTTGTAACATGAACAACTATTTCTAAGAAGACAATATGTAATTTATCAAGTAGTGATTTCTTGATTTTTTTTTGAAATTCTGTATTTCTACGCTTTTTCTGTTTTGCTTTTTTTCTCTTTAAATAAAATTTAAAAAAATAAATAGTTTACATTTCCACCAACAATAGAGAATGTTTCTTCTCTTCTACATCTTTGCCAGCATTTATTACAATTTTGATTATGGCCATTTTTTCTGGGGTAAGAGATTGTAATTGGTGCAGTTTCAATTTGTTTTTATCTGATGGTCTGTAATGTTCAACATTTTTCTGTGTGTCTATTGGTCATTTTACTTCTTCTGAGAAGTGTCAATTCATTTTAGCTGGGCGTTTTTTGATTCTGTCTTTTACTTTGTGGAATATAATTAGTTAAGTACTTTACATTTTCTTGATCTTAGTCCTCTGTCCAAGATATATCTGGCAGAATATTTTCTCCATTGTGTAAATTGTCTCTTCACTCTGTCTGTTGTTTTCTTTTCCGTTTAGGAGCTTTACCATGTGATCTGATCTCGTTTGTTGATTTTCAGCACTACTTGTTGGCCAGTGGGTTTCTGTGCAGGAAGTACTTGCCTCCCCTAATGAGAGTTGTACCTATTTTATATTCCATGAGAGTAAGTGTTTGTGTTTAATATTTAGAACTTTGATTCATTCTGATGCATGAGTCTAGACTCCATCTTCAGCATGTGGATAACCATTTTCCCCAGCACCACATATGAAAGAGGATATCTTTCCTCCAGTGTATGTTTTTGGCTTCTTTGTCAAAGATCAAATAGCTGTTTGTGCTTGGGCTTGTTTCTGCTTCTTCTCCTCTGTTCAGCTGATCCAATCATGCCTGTTTTTGTGCCAATGCCATGCAATTTTTTTTGTTGTTGTTTTGTTTGCTTTTAGGTACTGGGGATCGAACTCACAACCTCACGCTTGCCAGGCAAGTGCTTATGCTGCTGAGCTAAATCCCTAACCCTATACCATGCAATTTTAATCACTGTAGATGTATACTGTAACTTTAAGTCTGGAATTTTGATGCCACCTTCTTTACTTTTGTTACCTAGGATTGGTTTTGCTCTTTGGGGTTGCTTCTAAATTCAAATAAATTTTAGGATTTCTTTCACCAGGTCTGTAAGAAATCACATTTTTAAAATTGGGACTGCATTAAATCTATATATTGGTTTTGGAAGTACAGTGATTTTGATTATGCTGCTGTCTATCCAGGAACACAGGCTATCATTCCATTTTCTGATGCCCTCTGTGATTTTTTTCAGAGTAGTTTACATTTTAGAGGTCTTTCACTTCTTAAGTTAGGTTAATAATTAAGTATTTAATTACTTTGCTGTAGTTGTGAATGGTACTGTTTTCCTAATAGCTTTTTCAGTGAGTTCATTTTTAGTGTTTAGGAATGGTATTGATACTTCTGCATTTGCTTTGTATCCTGCTACATCGCTAGTTTGGTTATTAATTCTAGGAGCTTTTTGGTGGTTTTTTTTTTTTTTTTTTGATTTTGTAAGTAAAGGTCATGTCATCTGTAAATAATGGTATTTCAACTTTTCAATTTCTGGTATGTACACCTTTTATTTCTTTCTCTTGCCTGATTTCTCTGGCTAATGTTTTGAGGACTATGTTGAATAGAAATGATAATGGACATTTTTGTCTTGTTCCTGATTTTAAAGGGGAGGATTTCAGTTTTTCCCCATTTAATATGGCTTTGGTAGAAGGTTGGGCATAAATGGCTTTATCATGTTGTGCATAAATGGCTTTATCATGTTGAGACACACACCTTCTGTATCTATTTTCTTCAGGGTCTCCATCATTAATGGATGTTGGATTTTGTCGAAGGCTATTTTTTGCATTTATCGAGATTATTCTGAGATCTTTATCCTTGCTTCTGATTATTTGATAAATTACATTTATTAATTTGCATATGTTCAATCATCCTTACATCCCTGTGATGAAGCATACTTGGTCATGTTGTATGATCTTTTTGATCACTTGTTGCATTCTTCTTGCCAATATCTTGTTAAAGATTTTTGCATTTATGTTTATTAGAGAAATAGTCCTATAATTAATTCTCTTTTTTGGTTGGATCTTTGTCTGGTTTTGGGATCAGGATAATGTTAGCTTTTGAGGATGATTTTGGAACTACTTTTTTCCTCTTAATTTCACTAAGAAGTTTGAGGAATATTAGTGTCAGATATTTTCTAAAGTTCTTGTAGAAATCATCTGGGAATCCATCAGGTCTTAGGCTTTTCTCATTTGGTAACTTTGTTTTACTATTGCTTCAATTTTATTGCCTGTTATTGAATTGTTTAATATTTTTAAGCTTTTGGGTTCATTTTTGGTAATTTATATGCCCCTAGGAATCTCTCCACTTCTTCTGAGTGCTCCAATTTTTTTGGCATCTGTTTGTGATGTTGTTGCTAATAGTTTTCTAGAGTTTGAACAGTATCCATTCTGATTTCACCTTTTTAATTTCTAATTGTGCTATTTTGATCTTTTCCTTCCTTTTTGGTAAGATTAGCTAAGGGTTTGGTGATTCTGTTGATACCTTCAAAGAAACATATTAACTCAGTGATTCTTTTTGTTTGTTTGTTTTGTTGTTCTTCTAAGTCTCCAGTCCATTGATTTTTGCTTTGATCTTTATAATTTCCCTCCTTGTACAAGCTCTGTGTTTGGATTATTCTTTTTTTTAGGATCCTGAGATGCATCATTAGGTTATTTATTTAGGCCTGTTATTTTTTGTGATGTGGGTGTTCACTGCTATAAACATACCTTGTAGCACTGCTGTCCCATATGTTTGGCTATGTTATTCTGGCATTATCATTTCATCCTATGAAGGGTTTGTTCTCTTCTTTAATTTTCTTTGTAACCCATTGATTACTCAAGAGTGTGTTTTATAATTTCCATACATTTTCCTAGTTTCTGAGGTGTCTTTTGCTACTGATTTCTAGTTTTATCACAGTGTGATCTAGTGTTATGTATGATAGCATTTCAGTTCTTTTGCTTTTACTTAGGCATGCTTTATTAGCTAGTATGTAGTCTATTTCAGAAAAGTATCACCTGAGACTTGTGTTCAATTGTTGGGTATTATACTCTGCGCATATTTGTTAGCTGCATTTGTTTGAAGGTTTGCTTCAACTCTAATATTTCTTTGTTGATTTTTTTGTGTTAGGGTATGTTGAGATTCCCCACTATCATTGTATTGATGTTTATATAATCTCTTATGTCCATTAGAGTTTATTTTATGAAGTTGGGTGCATCATGGTTTGGTGTATATATGTTTATGCTTGTTACCTCTACTTATTGAATATAATGTTCTTCTGTGCCTCTTCAGCTTTGAATTGAAATCCATTTTGTCTGAAAATAAGATTGTGACTCCTATTTGTTTTCAGCTTCCTATTGCATAGAATAGTATTTTCCTTCCTTTGATTTTTAGTATATGAATTTCTTTTTGTGTTAAATATGTTTCTTGTATATAGCATACTGCTGCACTTTGTTTTTTGATCTATTCTGCCAATCTGTGCCTTTTTATTGGTGAGTTGAGTCAGTTTACATTGATGGTTATATATATTGACTTATTCCTATCATTATATTAGTTTTCTGTTGCTGTTTTGCTTTCTTTTTCTTCTACTTAATTCCTTGCCCTACCTGATACATTTGTTTTGTTGAAAGTTTTGTAATTGGTAGTTTCATCACCTTCTCTACATGTGTTAGGGGATTTTTTGGAGTTTGGTTTAGTTGTCACGAATTTCTATAGGTTTTCTTTTTCAAGGAAGTATCTTTCCTTCATCATTTTTGAAAGATAACTTTTCAAGGCCATAACAGTCTGGGTTAGAAGTTGTTTTCTTTAAGAGCTTGAAACACTTCATTCTATACTCTCCTTGTCTTTAAGCTTTGTATTGATAAATCTATTGTAATCCTAATGAGTTTCATTTATAAAATTTGCTGCTTTTGTCTAGGAGCCATCAAAACTCTGCTCTTGTGTTGTATTTCTGGTGTTTTACTTATTATGTGGCATAGAGTGTTTTTCTTTTCCTGATTGTGGATATTCAGGTTTTTATATGCTTCATTTATGTTATGTTTAATTCTTTTTCTATTCCTGGAAGGATTTTTACTATTCTTTGTATAAGCAAGTTTATTTTATGCCCTTTGAATCACTTTCTTATTTTTCCACTAATTTCAGTTATGCTTATATTTGTCTCCTTGTTGTCATTTAGGAGCTGTTTGATCTATTTTTCATGTTTTCTTGTGGTTTTGAATATATGTCTCACTAACTGATTGCTGATCACGGCCCTGGGCTCTAGGTTTAACATGCTGTGTTCACATTGGTTGTTTTTCTTACCTATACTTTCAGTCATATATTTAATCTCCTGGATTTCTGTTTGGACCTTTCTTAGGTACTCCTATTCTTTTCTATGTTAGGAAAAAATGTTTTACACCTCTTTCTTTAGTGTCTTCTCTAGACTTGTTGGTCATTTGTTTCATTAAGGCTACTTTTTGGTCATTTATTTCATTAAGGCTATTATATAATTAATTATCTGTTCTTTAAATTTTCCAACTACCTTATTGAGCTATTTTACCACAATTAATAACCTTTCAGACATATCTGCTGAGTAGTTTATTGTTTCTTCCTTTCAGTATACCTTGTACTGGTTTTATGGGTAATAGGAGATTTTGGAGGCATTTTGTTACCTTGTGTTACCATGTTTCTGGTATTTGTTTTTTTGTGCTGGAGATTGTGAATTCTTTGGCCCATTTCCCTGTTGCTTTGAAAGTGACCTACAGTATTATTTATGACTCCTAGGAAATCTAGATGTTTGCATAGAGAGAAATCCAATTGCCAGGCACTAATATGTTAACCTAGCTACAGTAGTAATTTCAGTGACCATATACATAATATAATATCCATCATAGGAAATTTGCACTTGTACATACTATGTCTTAATTCATTTTTTCCTTTCCCTCATCTCCATTTAACCCCACTTCCCTTCCTTATTGACAAAAATTCATTTCCACTTTTCCTCCAATTCTTTTTTTCTTTTCACATTCTTCTTTTCTCTTTCTTCCTTGATGGCTACCCTTCCAGCTGAAAATTTTTTCACTGTTTTGTAATATCTATTTTACATTTTGGTCCTTATTTACACTCTTAATTTCTTACATCATAGAAACAAATCAGTATTTGAACATGTGTGTCATTTATTTCTCTTAAGGGTATGGTCTCAGGGTGCTCCATCTAACTATGTCTCAAGTTTATCCTTCTTCATGTGGAATAGTACTTTATTGCATTTAAAAAGTCTCATTTTGTTTATCCATTCATCAGTTGATGGTATTTGGGCTCTTTCCAAGATTTTGCTATTACAAACTGTGCTGTTAAAAACATGGGTGTGTATATATCACTGTGGTGTGATGCTTTTAATTCTTTTGGGAAAATGCCAAGAAGGGGACTAGCTGGGTCAAACAGAAACTCTAGTTTTAGTTTTTGAGGAATTTCCACACTGATTTTCACAGTGCTTGAACCAGTCTACACTCCTATCAGCAGTGGAGAAGTGTTCCTCTTTCACCACAGTCTATGATTTTTTTTTAAATTCTTTTTCCATTTTATTTTAAAGAGAATAAGACAAAAGAGGTCAGTACAGAGCAGATCAGAACTGGACAACATAGGCAACACAATACTTAACATTAAGACAACTGGACATTAACAATAGCTATCACAATATTTCTTTCTCTGCTATAGTTGAGCATAGTTTCAAATACAATAATATCAAACATAACAAAATAGTATAAAACCATTCAAAGAGTGAAAGAATTACAGGGCATTCTGAACCAAATAACAGAGAATGATCAATGGCTACTATAATATCTCATTTTCAATAAAAAATTTTGTTTATGCTTTTACACATATTCAAGTCCCAATAAGACACAATGTGATAGATAGAACCAACGGAAATAGAAAAATAGAAGCTTGGTAGGACTTCTAAGAAGGACAGTATTAAATCAGCAATAGCTGTCATAATGTTTTGTTCTCTTCAAAACAGCTGTTCATAGCATCATGTATAACAAAGTCAAACAAAACAGGATAAAACCATTCCAAGTGATAAATGAAAACATTGAAAGGCTTCAAAGCTATGAGATGGGGACTCATGATTACCATAAAATCTTATATACTCTTACCAACTCTTATACTAGGTAGACTATACAGTATTTACACATGTGAGTTTGATTTATTTCGCTTATGAGTATGGTCTCAAGTCGTGTTCATTTATTTATAAATATCTCAATGTGATAGTTCTTTATAGCTGAGTAGTACTCCATTGTATAGAAATACCACAACTTTTTTTATCCATTCCTCAGTTGATGGGCACTTAGGTTGTTTCCAAGATCTGGCTATTACAAATTGTGCTGTTATAAACATGGGTGCACATATATCACTGTGGTATGATATTCTCAGATCTTCTGGTAATATGCCTAGTAGTGGAATAGCTTGGTCAAATGGGACCTCCAAACCCAGCTTTTTGAGGAATTTCCAGACTGACCTCCACAGTGGTTGCACCAGTCTATACTCCTACCAACAGTGCAGAAGAGTTCCTTTTTCCCCACAGCTCTCCAACACTTGTTGTTGGTAGTGTTTTCTATCTTGGCTAATCTTTCTGGAGTGAGATGGAATCTCAGTGTGGTTTTAATTTGCATTTCTCTCATGACTAATGATGATGAACATTTTTTTATTTTTTTTTGCCATTCATATGTCTTCATCTGAGAACTGTGCATTCACCAAATTCCAGAGCACCCAGCTATATAAAGCAAATACTAACAGAAATGAAAAATCAAATAAGCAATAACACAATTATAACAGGAGACTTTAACACACCAGTGACACAAAGGGACAGATGAACTAGACAGAACACCAGCAAAGACATAACAGAACTGAATCACACCTGTGAACAAATGGACTTGATAGATGTATACAGAGTGTTCCATCCAACAACATCAGAATATACCTTCTTCTCAGCAGTACATGGGACATTCTCTAAAATGGACCATATACTAGCCCACAGAACATATTTAAGTAAATGCAAAAGAATTGAAATTATCCCATGCATGTTTTTTGGATCATAGTGCCATGAAACTAGAAATTAAAAATAAAAGCAACTGCAAAAACATCACAAACACATGGAAACTTGAGTAATACACTCTTGAGCAACCAGTGGGTCACAGAGGAAATTAAAGAAGAAATTAAACAATATCTACAAGCAAATGAAAACACAAACACCACAGTCTATGTTAAGTAGATTGGCCGGTAGTTCTCTTTTTTTTAATTGGATCTTTGATTTGGGTGTCAGGGTAATACTTGCTTCCAGGAAAGTGTTTGGGAGTATTGCTTCTGTTTCAATTTCATTAAAGAGTTTGAGGAATAGTAGCATTAGGTGTAGTAGCATCCAAATGTCTGATAAAATTCAGCAGTGAATCCAACAGAATCGGGGATATTTTTTTTGATAGTTTTTAAATTGCATCTTCAATTTTGTTAACTGATGTTTGATTACTTACAATCTTTATGTCTATTTCTTCTGTGTTTTCCACCTTATTAGAATACAGGTTCTTGACGTAGACATTAGTAATCATAATTGCTCTCTCTTGAGGGTCATCTGAACCCCAAATCTCACCAGCCACTGCAGTTTGTAGTGTCCATTGCTCCATTGCATGGGTATATTGCCCTGCAGAAGCCTCTGAGGTTGCCAGTAGTTACTGTGTCTCTGAAGGTTCAAGCTGCCCCTCCCACACCACAAGCAGGGGCTCAGGGAGAAAGTGCCACTTGCCTCTCCCTCTTCTGTGTTTTGGTCCCTCTCTTTGCTTTCTGAATGAGCTCTAATTCTTTAGATCATTACTGGGTTCCATGGAATCACTTCCCACCTCCTTCTCTTCCTCTTGTTGTTATATTCCAGTGTCTAGATTCCTAATAATGGAGAGGTTGTTTCTCTGGTGTTCGTCATTCCATTATCTTCAAAAATTTTAAATAAATGTCAACAGATAGAATTAAAAAGTAATATACAAAGACCAATTTGGGTTTACTCAAGGAGTGCAAAGATTCATCAATATCTAGAAATATTTTCAACATAATAGATTACATCAAAAAGCAGATGAGAAACCACTTTGATCAATATGGAGGTATCAAAAAGTATTTGAAAATAAAATATTTTATACAATTCAGCAGCCATTTAAAGACACTGAGTAAGAGAAAATGAAGAGATTTACTTATATATGTTACTGGTTATTTCCAAAAATATTTGTAAATAACTAAAATGCAATAACATAGAGTGTTTTTCAGAGACAAAATTACATGTCATCATTATCCAAATTGTTTTGGGGATTCTTTTAAATTTCATAGTTGCTACAATTATTGAAACAATTGTTATACAACTTGAAAACCAAAGCATCCCTTATGAGCCACTTCCTTTCATGCAGTAAGTCAGGGTGGATTTTATGTTCTGTGGCATTTAATAAAGAGAGCCTTTGATGCAAAATTCAAAGGGCAGAGTCCGTAAGGGATGCTCTACATGCAGTCCCTAGCATTTCATCACAGAATGCAGTGACAGGGCTAGGACAGCTCTTGGACATGTCACTTGCTCCAGGTACAAGGACTAGCACTCTGTGGATTTCTGTAGTGGGTGAACAGGAGGTAGCTTTGTAGGTAGAAGAATTCAAAGAACAGTGATAGTCTGGCCATAGAGTGGCAAATATTTCCATCCTTCCTGCAAGAGCCAGCTGACTCTTACCTGGACATCTTAGGGAAAGTGTGAGGCTTGACACCCAGGGGACACTGGAGTGAGCTCAGCCAAGGGAGCAAGTCACTCAGAACTGAATTTGAATGCAATAACTATTTTTTAAATGATAGCAAAGTTTTATTAAAGGTAGGCAAAGAAACAGATAAAATTATACAGGTAAATTAATAGTTTCTATGTGTTAACAATTATCAGGTAAACATAAAACTGTGAATTATTTAGTTCTTAGTAACAAAATTATGAAATATGTAAGATTTAGTGGTAATGTTTTAATAATATGCTTGAATTAGGAATCTACAGTACCTATATGAAAGATAATTATAAATTTTTTTGAGGAAAGAAAAAAATTTCATCAAGTGCAAAAATATATTATGATATTGGATAAATATATAACATGAGACCACAAATAAAATTTTCTAAAATTTATGCATTTTAGTAATTAAATTCTAATTAGGATAATATTTAATTATATTTAAAGTTCCCTATAGAAGATAGGTATTAGAGAATAAATCAGAAAAATAATGCCTGATACAAACACTTACTATATACATCCCAAGTAGTATAAAAATTATAAAGTCCAGATATATGTGGACAAAGATTAATTCAAACACAAAATATTTATTTAATAAGTAAGGATGTCAAAATAGAAATTTATTGGGAGAAAATAATATTGTAATTTTTATCAACAAAAATTAAATATAAATGGAAGCAAACCTTTAAAAACACTTAAATCTAAAAAGATAATTTAGATAGCTAGTTGTGGACCCTCTTCTAAGAAGAACGAGTCTTAGAGAAAGCAATCATATGAGCAATGTAAATAACATTTGTGGGAAAAAGCAAATACAAACAAAATCATCACGTGTAATATAATCTTCTATGTGTGTTTACATATATGCATTCATAGAGAGATGCATGAAATTTGTTCACCAGATGTGAATAGTGGCTCTTTCAAGTTGATTACTTGTATTTTTTAAACTTTTATATATTATTCAAAAAACATTTTTTTATAGTGGATATGCAATTCTTTTAGAAATAATACAGAATTTTTTAAAAAGTAAGAAATTGCTAGTTGATAAATTACATACTGTTATCTTAGAAGTAGTAGTTCAAGCTATAAAATCAAAGCATAAAAAGTGAACAATCAAACAATGACAGTATAAACTATTTGTTTGATGAACTAACAAAAACTTAGTAGTATGGTTATCTATCTTGCACACTTAGCCATACATACAGTTATATTCTTTAGAGCAGTTTCTTTCCCTTTCATTATTGCAATATCTATTATACATTTTGGATCTTATTTTCTTTGTTTATTATTATTTTTTATACTTGAGAGACAATATAACATTTACAAATGTGAGTCTGATTTATTTCACTTATGAATATAGTCTCAAGTTGCCTACACTCGAGACCATCCTTTTTATAGCTGAGTAATATTCCATTGTATAAAAATACCACATCTTTTTCATCCATTCTGTGATTGATGGGCATTTGGGTTGTTTCAAAGATTTAGCTATTACAAATTGCACTGCTATAAACATGGGTGCACATATATTGCCGTGACAGCAACTTTTCACATTTTCTGGGAAAATACTTGGAAGCTGGATTGAATGGAACTTCCAATTCTATTTTTTTGAGGAATCTCCATACTGATTTCCACAGTGGCTGTGCCAGTCGACACTCCCACAAACAGTGGAGAAGGGTTCCATTTTCCCCACCACCTCACCACATTTGTTACTGGTTGATTTCTTGATGGAAGCTATTCTTTTTGGGGTAAAATGCAATCTTGATGCTGTTAATTTGCATTTCTCAAATGACCAGTGATGGTGAACATTTCTTCATGTATTTATTTGCCATTTGTATATCTTCATCTGAGAAATGTGTGTTCATCACAGATGCCCATTTTTGGAGAAAGTCTTTGAATTTGGGGGCTTGATGTTTTTAACTTCTTTGTATGTTCTGGATATAAATCCTTTGTCTGAGGGACTGATAGCTAAAATTCTTTCCCATTCTTTTCTTTTCATTTTGTTGGTGATGTCTTTTGAAATGCAAAAACTTTTTAATAAGATGAGATCTCAGTTGTTTATTATTTGAAGTATTTACTGTGCAGTTTGCACTTTGTTCATGAATTTTCTGCCTACCCTTATGTCTCCAAGATTTCTACCTACCTTATATCCCAGTATATTTAGTGTTTCTGTTTTAATATTTAGAGCTTTGATGCATTTTGACTTTAGTTTAGTGCATGGTGATAAGCGTGGGTCTAGTTTCAGTCTTTGGCATATGGAAAGCCAATTTTTCCAACACCATTTATTAAAGGGGCTATATTTCTTCCAGTGAACATGTTAAGTCCCTTTATCAAATGTAAGGTGGCTAAGTGTCTTTGTGTTTGCATCATCTAATGTTTCTTTGATCCTCAGGTCTATTTCTTTGCCAGTACCATGCTGATTTTATCACTGTGGCTTTGTAGTATAATTTCAAGTTGGGAATTGAGATGTCTCCAACCTTGCCTTTGTTGCCCAGAATTACCTGGATATTCTAGTTTCATCTCTTCCAAATGCACTTTAGGAATGTTTCCTCTAGATCTGTAAGGTATGTTAATGGTATTTTGATTGGAGTTGCATTAAATCTGCATAAAAGTTTTGGGAGTACAGCCATTTTCCCAATATTGGTTCTTCTTAACCAAGAGCAAGGAATATCCTTTCATTTCTAATATTGTATTAAATCTCTTTTTTAAAAGAGTAGTATAATTTTCAGCATATAGGTCTTTTACATTCATGGTTAGGTTGATTCCTAAGTATTTTATTTTTTTTAGATGCTTTTGTGAAAGGCATTATTTCCATAATTTCTCTCTCAGTGAGTTTTTGATTGTGTACAGGAGTGCTATTGATGTTTTAGTGTTGACTTTGTGTCCAGCTACACTGCTGAATTTGTTTATTACCTCTAGTAGTCTTTAAATGGAGTTTTTGGGGTCTTTTATATAAAGTGTCATGTCATCTGCAAATAGTGATAATTTAATTTCTTCCCTTCCTATCTTTATTCCTTTTATTTCTATCTTTGGTCTAATTGCTCTGGCTAATATTTCCAGAGCTATACTGAATAGGAGTGGTGATAGTGGACATCCATGTCTTGTTCTTGATTTTAAAGTGAAGGCTTTCAGTTTTTGTCCATTTAGTATAATGTTGACTGTTGGTTTGTCATATATGGCCTTTATGAAATTGAGGTAGCTTCCATATATTCCAAGTTTCTTTAGGGTTTTTATCATGAGTAAGTGTTGGACCTTATCAAGAGCTTTTTCTGCTTCTACTGAGATGATAATGTGATTTTTGTTTTTGACTTTGTTGATGGAATGTATTACATTTATTGATTTGCATATGTTAAACCATCCCTGCATTCCTGGGGTAAATCCCACTTGGTAGTGATGTATAACCTTGTTGATGATTTGCTGCATTCTATTTGCTAGTATTTTATTGAGAATCTTTGCACCAATATTCATTAGTGAGATTGGTCTATAATTCTCCCTTTTTGGTTGGGTCTTTCTCTGGTTTGGGGATAAGAGTAATACTTGCCTCCAGGAATGTTTTAGGGAGGATTGCTTCCCTTTAAATTTCACTCAAGAGTTTGAGGAGTACTAGCATCAAATCTTCTCTATTGGAGACAACTTGAGACTATCCTCATTAGTGAAATAAATAAGAATCATATTTATAAATATCACATTGTGTATCTAGTGTAAAAAGTAATAAGAACTGTAGGAGTAATAAAATACAAAATGCGTAATTCCTACTGTAAAAAAGAGAGGAAAAGAAAGTGCTCTAAATGATATAACTGCATGTGTGTTTAATTGTGCAAGATAGATGACCATATTACTGTTTTTGTTAGATTGTTGATCAGAACTGTTAAGTCTCACTGTTTGAATGTCTACTTTGTATGCTTTAATTGTGTAACTTGAACAACTATTTCCAATGATGACAGTATGAAACTTATCAAGTGGTGATTTCTTAGTGTTTTTGTTTTTGTTGTTGCTGTTCTTTTATTTTTTCCCTTTGGAATTCTGTGCTGTTGCTACCCTTTTGATGTTTTATTTGGTTGTTTTTTTTCTCTGTTTAATTAAAATTTAAAAAGATGAATCTTCTCTAAATTTCTTGTAGAATTCAGCTATGAATCCAAGATGACCTGGGTGCTTTTTTTTTGTTGGTAAGTATTTAATCACATTTTCAACTTCAATAGCTGATATTGGGTTATTCAAAATTGTTATAGCTACTTTATTAAGCTTTGGTAGTTCATACATTTTTAGAAATCTGTCCATTTCCTCTGTGTTTTCCATTATATGTGAGTAAAGATTTTCAAAGTAGATATTCATGATCTTTTAAATTTCCATGAGATCTGTCATGATTTCTCTTCTTTCAGTCCTTATTGTGTGAATTTCTGTTTTTTTCTTTCTTTTTCTTGATAAGGTTGGTTGGAGGTTTATCAATTTTGTTTTTTTCTCAAAAGCTAGCTCTTTGATTCATTAATTCTTTGTATTTTTTTATTTTCAATTGCATTAATTTCTGCTCTGATCTTTATAATTTCCCCTCTTCTATAAGCATTGGGTTTTACTTGCTCTTCTTTTTCTAGAAGCTTGAGATGTAGCATTAGGTTATTTATTTGTGCTCATTCTGTTTTCTTGATATGACAGTTTATTGCTATGTATTTCCTCTTAGGACCACTTTCATTGTATCCAACATGTTTTGGTATATTGTATCTGCATTTTTTTGAATTGTAGGTATTGCTTAATTTCTTCCTTAATTTCACCTGTAACCCATTGATTGTTCAGGAGGTTGATATTTATTTTCTATGTATTTGTGCAGGTTTTGCAATTTCTTTTGCCAATAATTTCTAGTTTCAGTGCATTATGGTCTGATAATATGCATAGAACAATTTCAATCCCTTTGCATTTGCCTAAGAATGTTTTATGGGCTAATGTATGGTATTTTGGAGAATGTCCCATGTGCAGCTGAGAAGAATGTGTATTCTGATATGGTTGGGTGGAACACTCTGTAAACATCTACTAAGTCCATTTGCTCACAGGTTTGATTCAGTTCTGTTATTTCTTTACTGAGTTTTTGTGTAGTTGATCTATTTCTTTGTGACACTGGGGTATTAAGGTACCCTATTACAATTGTATTCTTGTGTATTTTTTTTGTGTGTCCATTAGTATTTGTCTTATATAGTTGGGTGCTCCTGTATTTGGTGCATATGTTTGTGATTGTTAGCTAATCTTTTTGAGTTATTCCTTTGACAAGTATGTGGTGAACTTCTTGATGTTTTTTGATCACATTTGGTTTGAAGTTCACATTGTCTGCAAATAGAATAGCTACCCCTGCTTTTTTATGGTTTCCTGTTGCATGGAATATTGTTTTCCATCCTTTGATTTTTAATATATTAGTTTCATTTTGAGTCAGATGTGTTTCTTGTATACAGCATATTGTGGGATCCTGTTTCTAGAGCCATTCTGTCAATCTATTTCTTTTAATAAGTGAATTAAGGCCATTTAGATTGATAGATGTAACTGATATATACTGGCTCATCTTTGTCATGTTATTTTCCTGCTGTTGATTTTCTGCTTTTCCCTCTTATTTAATTGCCTGCCCTGTATGGTGGTTTCTTTCTGTTGTTGTTCTGGAAACTGTAGTCATTTTTATCTCTAGTATGTCTGTCAGTAATCTTTCTGAGGCTGGTTTGTGGATATGAATTTCTTCAGTTATTTTTGTCATGGAAGTATCTTGTTTCTCCATTAAATTTCAAAGAAAGTTTTGCAGGGTATGTCAATCTGGGTTGAAAGTTGTTTTCTCTCAGGGCTTGAAATACTTTACTCCAAGTTTGTCTTAATTTGAGGGTTTGTGCTGAAAAGTCTGCCATGATTCTAATGGGCTTTCTTTGATAGGTGAGTTGTGTCTTTTCTCTAACAGCTTTTATTTTTATTTTTTATTTTGGTACCTGGGATTGAACTCACAACTGTACCCTTGCAAGGCAGGCATTTATGTTGCTGAGCTAAATGCCCAGCCAAAGCCTACAGCAGTCTCCCATCCAAGTACTAACCAGGCCCAACCCTGCTTAGCTTCTGAGATCAGACGAGATTGGGTGAGTTCAGGGTGGTATGGCCATTCTAACAGTTTTTAGTATTCTGTTTTTATGCTGTGTATCTGGCATCTTAATTGTTATATGTCTGGGTGTAGATTTATGTTAGTTGTGTCTGTTTCACATTCTATGTGCCTCACTTACCTGTATATTAGATTCTTTCCACATGTTTGGGAAATTTTCTGCTGTTACATGTGTAAATAGTTTACCAATGTCATTTGCATTGACTCCTGCATCTTTATTGATGCCTATTAGTTTTATATTGTTTCTCAGCATCATCTTGAGGCTGTTCAATTTTCTTTATTTTTTTTATTTAAAGAGGAAAAAAAACCCAACCAAACAAAACAGAAAGAGGGTATAAACAATACAGAATTCCAAAGGGGGGAAAAAAGAACAACCACAACAAAACAAAAAAACAAAAACAAAAACAAAACACTAAGAAAATTGATAAATTGATAAATTTCATACTGTCATCATTGGAAATAATTGTTCAAGTTACAAAATTAAAGCATAAAAAGTAGATGTTCAAACAGTGAGACTGTTAACAGTTCTGATCAACAATCTAACAAAAACAGTAATATGGTCATCTATCTTGCACAATTAAACACACATGCAGTTATGACATTTAGAGCACTTTCTTTTCCTCTCTTTTTTACATATTTTTGTATTTTATTACTCCTACAGTTCTTATTACTTTTTACACTAGAGACACAATGTAATATTTATAAATATGATTCTTATGTATTTCACTAATGAGGATAGTCTCAAGTTGTCTCCATTTCCCTATGAAGGCCTCAAGATCATCCTTTTTATAGCTGAGTAATATTCCATTGTATAAAAATACCACATCTTTTTCATCCACTTTGCAGTTGATGGGCATCTTGGTTGTTTCCAAGATTTAGCTATTACAAATTGTGCTGCTATGAATGTGAGTGCACATATATCACTATGATATGACCTTTTCAGTTTTTCTGGGAAAATACCCAGGAGGGGAATAGCTGGGTTGAATGGAGCTTCCAATCCTAGTCTTCTGAGAATTCTCCATATTGATTTCCATAGTGGTTGCACCAGTCTACACTCTCACCAACAGTGGAGCAGTGTTCCTTTTTCCCTGTAGCCTTGCCAACATTTGTTATCAGTTGATTTCTTAATGGCAGCTATTCTTTCTGGTGTGAGATGACATCTCAATGTTGTTTTAATTTGCATTTCTCAAATGACCAGTGATGGTGGACATTTCTTCATGTATTTGTTTGGCATTTGTATATCTTCATCTGAGAACTGTGTGTTCATCTCAGATGCCCATTTTTGGAGAGGGTCTTTGAATTTGGGGGGTTGATGTTTTTCAGTTCTTTGTATGTTCTTGATATAAGTCCTTTGTCTGAGGGGTTGCTGGTTAAAATTCTTTCCCATTCTGTGGGTTTTCTTTTCACTCTGATGGTGATTTCTTTTGAAGTGCAGAAACTTTTCAATAATATGAGATCTTAGTTGTTGATTCTCTGAAGTGTTTCCTGTGCAGTTTGCGTTTTGTTCATGACTTCTCTGCCTAGCCCTATGTCTCTAAGACTTCCACCTACCCTATCTTTCAGTAGATTTAGTGTTTCTCTTTTAATGTTTAGGTCTTTGATCCATTTGGACTTTAGTTTTGTGCATGGTGATAGGCATGGATCTAGTTTCAGTCTTCTGTATGTGGAGAGCCAATTTTTCCAACAACATTTATTAAAGAGGTTATCCTTCTTCCAGTGAACATGTTTAGGCCCTGTCATGGTTTATGTCGGTGGCCCCCAGGCCTCATGTATTTGCATTGTGCATTTGTGATTGGTTCATTGTCTAGTACTTGGATTGGTGGTGTCAGTGCTACACCCTCCCAGGGGGTAGAGCCAGGATGTGATGTAATGGCAGAAAGAAGGTGTGTGTCTCTCTTGCCAGTTTCTACCTTGCTGTTGGCAGCCACCATGAACTGCGGCCCCACCATGCCACCCTGCCTTGGAGCGAACTGAGTATGGACTGAAACCTCCAAAAACTGTAAGAAATAAACCTTTCCTTTCCAAAATTTGGGCATCAGGTATCTTGTCTCAGTGATGAATAAAAAGTAACTAAGACAGCCCCTTTGTCAAATATCTGGTGGCTGAGTGTCTTTGTACCTACACTTGCGTCTTCTAATCTGTTCCATTGATCCTCAGGTCTATTTCTTTGTCAGTACCATGCTGATTTTATCACTGTGCCTTTGTAATACAGTTTCAAGTCAGGAATTGAGATGCCTCCTGCCTTGCCTTTGTTGCCAAGAATTGCCTTTGCTATTCTAGGTTTCTTCTGTTTCCAAATGAATTTTAGGAGTGTTTTCTCTAGATCTGTGAGGTATGTCAATGGTATTTTGTTTGGGATTTCATTAAATCTGTATAACAGTTTGGGGAGTATGGCCATTTTCACAATGTTAGTTCTTCCTAGCCAAGAGCATGGAACATCTTTCCATTTTCTAATATCCTCTTCAATCTCCTTTTTTAGTGTAGTATAATTTTCAGTGTATAGGTCTTTTACATTTTTGGTTAGGTTGATTCCTAAGTATGTCATTTACTTAGATGTTATTGTGAAGAGCGATATTTCAATAATTTCTCTCTCAGTGAGTTTCTTGTTTTTGTACAGGAATGCTATTGATTTTTCAGCATTGACTTTGTATCTAGCTACACTGCTGAATTTGTTTATTGCCTCTAGTAGTCTTTAAATGGAGTTTTTTGGGTCTTCTATATTGAGTATCATGTCATCTGCAAATAGTGATAATTTAATTTCTTCCTTTCCTATCTTTATTCTTTTTATTTCTTTCTCTTATCTGATTGCCCTGGCTAGTGTTTCTAGAACTATATTGCATAGGAGTGGTGATAGTAGACATCTTTGTCTTGCTCCTGATTTTAAATTGAAAGCTTTAGTTTTTGTCCATTTAATATAATATTGGCTGTTGGTTTGTCATAGATGGCCTTTATAAGGTTGAGGTAGACACCGTGTATTCCAAGTTTCTGAAGGGTTTTTATCATGAACATGTGTTGGACCTTATCAAAAGCTTTTTCTGCATCTATTGAGATGACCATGTGGTTTTTGTTTTTGGCTTTGTTGATGTGGTGTATTGCATTTATTGATTTGCATATGTTAAACCATCCCTGCATTGCTGAAATGAACCCCACTTGGTCATGATGTATAATCTTCTTGATGATTTTCTGCATTCTATTTGCTAGTATTTTATTGAGAATCTGTGTGTCTGTGTTCATTAGTGAGATTGGTCTATAGTTCTCCTTTTTGGTTGGGTCTTTCTCTGGTTTTGGTATCAGAGTAATATTTGCCTCCAGGAATGAATTAAGGAGGATTGCTTTATTTTCAATTTCATTGAAGAGTTTAAGGAGTATTGGCATCAAGTCTTCTCTAAATTTCTTATGGAATTCATCTGTGAATCCATCAGGAATTGGGCTTTTCTTTGTTGGTAAGTTTTTTATGACATTTTCAATTTCAGTATCTGATATTGGGTTATTCAAAATTGCTATATCTTCTTGGTTGAGCTTTGGTATTTCATGTTTCTAGAAATCTGTCCATTTCCTCTGTGTTTTCCTGTCTATGTGAGTAGAGATTTTCAAAGTAGGTGTTCATGATCTTTTGAATTTCCATGGGATCTGTAGTAATTTCCCCCTTTTTGGTCCTTATTGCATGAATTTGGGTTTTTTTCTTTCTTTTTCTTTATAAGGTTAGCTAGAGGTTTGTCAATTTTGTTTATTCTCTCAAAAAACCAGCTCTTTGATTCATTAATTCTTTGTATTTTTTTAGTTTCAATTGCATTGATTTCTGCTCTAATCTTTACAATTTCCTCTCTTCTATGAACTTTAGATTTAACTTGCTCTTCTTTTTCTAGAAGCTTGAGATGAAGCATTAGATTATTTATTTGTGCTCATTCTGTTTTCTTGATATGACAATTTATTGCTATATATTTCCCTCTTAAGACTGCTTTCATTGCATCCCACAGATTACAATAGGTTGTTTCCGCATTTTCATTGAATTGTAGGTATTGCTTCATTTCTTCTTTAATTTCATCTGTATCCCACTGGTTGTTCAAAAGGTTGTTATTTAATTTCCATGTATTTATGCCAGTTTTGCAATTTCTTTTGCTATTAATTTCCAATTTTAATGAGCTATGTCAGATAGTATGCATGGGATAATTTCAATAGCTTTCCATTTACTTAAGAATGTTTTATAGGATAATATATGGTCTATTTTGAAGAATGCTCCATGGGCACCTGAGAAGAATGTGTATTCTGATGCCATGGAACACTCTGTCTCTGATGTTGTGGGTGGAACACTCTGTAAACATCTACTAAGTCCAATTGCTCGCAGGTATGATTGAGTTCTATTATTTCTCTGCTGATTTTTTGTCTAGTTGATCTCTCTCTTTGTAACGGCGGGCTGTTAAGGTCACCTGTAATAATTGTATTCTTGTGTATTTGGTTTTTCATGTCCTTTAGTATCTATCTTATATAGTTGGGTGCTCCTGTGTTTTATATATATATATATATATATATATATATATATATATATATATATATATATATATTAGTTCTTCCTCTTGAATTTTTCCACTTACAAGTATGTAGGGACCTTTTCTTTGTCTCTTTTAATCATTTTAGGTTTGAGGTTCACATTTCTGCAAATAGAATAGTTACTCCTGCTTTTTTCTGGGTTCCTGTTGCATGGAATACTGTTTTCCATCCTTTGACTTTTAATCTTTGATTTTCTTTTTGAGTCAGATGCATTTCTGTTATACAGAATATTGTGGCGTTCTGTTTCTTGATCAGTCAATCTGTTTCTTTTGATATCTGAATTGAGCCCATTTACATTTATAGATATCACTGATATGTACTGGCTTGACTTTGCCATGTTATATTACTATTGTTAGTTTCCTGTTTTTCTCTTTGTTTACTTTCTTGTCCGGCCTGGTGGTTTCTTTCTGTTGTTGTTCTGGAGATTGTGGTCATTTTTATCTTTACCTAGGATGTCCTTCAGCACTCTTTCTAAGGTTGGTTTGGTGGATATGAATTTCTTTAGTTGTTCTTTGTTATGGAAGTATCTTGTTTCTCCATTAAATTTGAAAGACAGTTTTGCTGGGTATGTCAGTCTCGGTTGAAAGTTCTTTTCTTTTAGGGCCTGAAATACTTCACTCCAAGCTCGTCTTAACCTGAAGGTTTGTGCTGAGATGTCTGCTGTGATTCTAATAGGCTTTCCTTGATAGGTGAGTTGTGTCTTTTCTCTAACAGCTTTTAGTATTCTGTTTTTATGCTGTATGTCTGAGATCTTTATTATATGTCTGGGTGTAGGTTTATGTTGGTTATGACTATTTGGCATTCTATATGCCTCACTTATTTGTATATCTTATTTTTCACTCATGTTTGGTAAATTTTCTGCCATTATTTCTGTGAACAGCTTAGCTATATCCTTTGCATTGTCTCCTGCCTCCTCAGTAATGCCTATTACTCTAACATTGTTTCTCCTGGCATCATCTTGTAGCTGTTGGATTGCCATTTCATGCTGCTTTGTTGTTTTTATAAGTTCTACCTTTTCAAGATTGTTATCTGCGATCCTGTCCTCAAGGTCCAAAATTCTATCCTCAGCTTCATTTAAAGGGCTTTGCAGACTTTCAATGCAGTTTTTCATTTCTTGCATATCTCTTTCAATTTGTTTCATAGATTCTGCTTGTTTTCTGCATTGTTCATTCAAAGTTTCAATCAATTTCTCATGCTCCTGTAGTTTCTTATCTGTTTCTTGTCTAGCTATGTTTATCAGCTCATTTACTAAGGTTGTTACTTTTGTCTTTCCATAAGACATTATTTTCTAATTTGAGTTCCTCCATAGCCTCATGGATTTGTTTCTTTACTTCATTTGCTATATTTTCAGAGATTTCTGGTGTATGAATTTGAGGGTCCTCTATTTCATTATTGCCTGCACTTGCCCCTGATGGACTAGATGTTTGGGATTGCATTTTGCCTTTTTGTTTAGTCATTTTCACCTTTTGGGTAAATTTCTGGTCTTTCTATTTCAACAGTCACAATTTTCTGTAATGTGTGTTTCAGGGTTTTGCTGTGTGGTTGATGTTTGTCAAATTGCTGGGTACCACAATGAGGAGGAGATCCAGTCTCCTGAATTCCTCCTACTGTGCCTGTTGTGTAAGTCCTATATTGTTTCTGGGCTAACTAGCCCAGAAGTATTGATGTAGGGCAACTCTTAGTTCCTGCTGTTGTTATATCTTCAGGTTGTGGTAGGTCACCAGGTCTCCCTGGCTGTAGTGTTTGTGTCAGCTGAGGCCCTACTGTGTCACTGGGGGTCTCATAAGTTCTTTCAATTTTCTCTATGTTGGAGCAGGGTGATATTGGTGCACTCCTCAACCTGTCTGATGTTCTCTGTGTGGGATTCTGTTACCCACTCTCTTGCCAGGTTAGCCAAGGTCTTACACTTGGAGGGAGTTTCACTTCTGCTCTTATTTACCCACTGCAGACCTCTATTTTATGGGGAAACTCACCACACTGACTGAAGCCTGATGAAGTCTTCTGTTGGGGCGAGGGGTTTCTGAGCCTCTCATTGAGCTAGCATGGTAGTCTACTGTAGTCCAATGTTCCCGGTGGAAGGGTGGGTCCGGCAGATGTGGTCCCAGGTGGCTCAGGTCTTTGGCTGGCTTCCTCGATGTTCCTGGAGGAGGGGTGTGCCCAGCAGTGGCAGTCCCAGGCACCTCAGGCCCTCCGCCACTGGTCTCAGGGATGTTCTCTGCAGGTGAAGTGTGGGCCCAGTAGTCCCAGACAGCTCAGGCCCTCAGCCACTTGTCTCTACAATGTTCCTTGCAGCCAAAGGGCAAGCCTAGCAGTCCTGAGCAGCCCCAGCTGAGCTGCTGGTCTGTGTGATGTTCCCTGTGTGTGAATGGTGGGCCTAGCACTCCCAAGCCAAGCAGCCCCAGCTCTCAGCCACGGGTCCCACAATGTTCCCTGCAGGCAAAGGGCAGGACTAGCACTCCCAAGCAGCCCAGGCTCTCAGCCGCCAGTCCCCATGATGTTTCCTGCAGGTGAAGGGTGGGACTAGTAGTCTCAAGCAGCCCCTGCTGAGCTGATGGCCTGCAGGATGTTCCCTGCAATCCAAGGGTGGGCCTAGCTGTCAGGAGCTCTAAGCTCATTTTAACTTGAAGTTTTGTGCTGAAAAGTCTGCCTTGATTATGATGAGTTTTCCTTGATAAGTGATATGTGTCTTTTCTCTAACAGCTTTTAATATTCTGTTTTCATGCTACATGTCTGGGATCTTAATTATTAAATGTCTGGGTGTAGATTTATGTTGGTTGTGACTGTTTGGCATTGCATATGTCTCACTTTTCTGTATATTAGATTCTTTCCCCATTTGGGGAAATTTTCTGCTATTACTTCCGTGAATAGTTTACTGATCTCATTCATGTTGACTCCTGCATCTTCACTGATGCCTATTAGTCTATAATGTTTCTCTTGCCATCATTTTGAAGCTGCTGGATTTTCATTTCATGCTGCTTTTTTATTTTTAAAAGTTCTATCCTTTCATTTTAAAATTTACACATGTAAATTATCATTTTTTTAAAATTTTATTTAAAGAGGGAAAAACAAAACAAGATAAAACAGAATAAAGGGTAGCAACAATCAGTATTCCAAGGAAAAAAAGAAAAGTACAACAACAATACAACCTAATAAATTATTACTTGTTTAGTTACATACTGACTTCTTGGAAATAGTTGTTCAAATTACGAAGTTAAAACATGTAAAGTAGACATTCAAACAGTGAGACTGTTAACAGTTCTGCTCCATGATCTGACAAAAACAACAATATGGTCATCCATCTTACCCACTCAAATATACATGCAATTATATCAATAGGGTAAAATTAAACACAACTAAATTATCAGTTTTACAAAGTATTGACACAAATGCCTGGTAAGCAAGGAACAATACATCACTCATTTACTTGGTCATCACCCATGAACTAATTACAGCCTCACTGTGTACCTTGTGAAATGTAAGTGAAGACTGCTAGTCTCTTAGAATGGACTGAGAAGAAGTTGAGCTCAGGTCCTGGAAGACTCCACCATGGTAAGTGGCAGATAGTGTTCTCATTATGGTTCCATTTGATTCTACCACTAAAGAATAGGATCAGAGCATGTTAATCTTGCATATCAGCTCTGCAATGTCAGGGTTCTTTTGGTGCTTCTTCGTGGTGGAAGCTCATTACCAGGACATGCTTTTGGGTGGGAGTGATAAAACTATTTCAAAGTCTTGTGAAAACTCCATGAATCATTGTTTTTCCTCTCTCTAGCATTGTCCCATGGGTCTGAATTGCAGCAAATGTGTCTGTTAGATTAATTGCAAATCCATTAATAATTAGAATGGATTCTTTTCCCCCAACATGGAGTTTTATACTGCATCTACTTTATTCTAACTTGATTTGCATTCCATCCTTGATTCTTGTTTTCCTATCTCATTCTTTCTCCTTTGCATTTTCTTTCATATATATTTGAAAAACAGAAAATATATATTTTTATTTTAAAAAGGATGAGACAGAATAAAACCAATCAAAACAATAAGTGTAAAAGATACAGATCTTCAAAACATTATTAAACCAACAATAGTTACTATAATGCCTTTTGATGTCTTCAAAATAGCTGCAGATGATTTTGGACATAGCAAAAATCAAACAAAATAGATTAGAAACAATAATAACAAAACAATGAATGCAATAAAGGACTTCAAAACAAGCCTACAGTAAATCAAAATTGCTACCATAAATATATCTTGCTGTCTTTGAAATAGCTGCTCCTTCCATGAGGTGTGACATAATCAAACAAAACAAAAGAATAAAACCCAACTCAACAAATAATGGAAATGGTATAAGACTCCCAAAACAAGACCATAGGGAATCAACAATGGCTGCAACCCTCAGAAGGAGATTCCCCCTAGCTGTCACACTGCATATCAGTATCCTCTGAACCTCTGATCAGACTACTGGCCTCTGACCTGCAATGTTAGTAGAACACCAAAACACCACAGGTATCCAATTGCATTTCACCTCAATAGCTATCATCACAGCCTGTGTTTCTCCAAATAAACTTGTCACTTATGGTGGGAGGGTGTGTGTGTTGGTACTTCTTGTTTGCCAGCCCATGTGCTGGAAGGGGCTGTGGTCTATCTGTTCCAGTTCAGCAGTGGCCCATGCAGCAGTCCAGATGGAGTTTGCTTGCTGATGCAGCTTTGTTCTCTCTACCCCTGGCCTGCAACTGGCACTGACTCATTGAGAGAGGCTGGGGTTTGTCTGCTCCCATTCTGGTGGTGGCCTGCACATGGCACTGGTTCCCAGATGGGGTTTGCTTGCTGATGTGGCTTTGTTCTCTCTACCCCTGGTCTGTGACTTGCTATGACTCATGGGGAGAGGCTGGAGTCTGTCCGTTCCTGGTCTGGCAGCAGCCCGTGCATGGTGTTGGTTCAAAAAACTGAAAATATATTTAGTGAGTAGTGTCTATTCTGCACTACAAATTGCACAGTGTGTACCTGCAGAAGACTAAAGATGAAATTTTCCTTGAAGAAGCAGACATTTAGCTCTTAATGATCTTGGAGGAAAGGCTATCCCAATTTAAGGGTCATCAGCCATGGAATAAACATCATTATGTCTCTAGAAACAGAGAGCTTGGAAATATTTTCATTTTGTTCCCTGAAGTACAAATGTCATTGATGTCAGCCTCCTGCTCAAAACACTCCATTTCTACTGAGCTGATTTCACACTGTTATTAGAACTCACAGTTTCAGGAGCTCAAAGTGTGTTATTCTTAGAAAGTTATAGAGAGAATTTCAGTGTGCAGATGTAGGTTGGTCTCCCAGCTGGTCTTTCAAATAAAACAATTACTGATTTTTACTCTCATCCTCTAAATACAGTCTCTTATGATATCTAAAAGTAAATATTTATTTATTTATTTATTTATTGCATCTTGGTTAGATTATATGATTCCTTTTCAGCTTCTAATTCTAATGGTGTCTAAAATGTGTTCTTTTTCTCCATTACTGAGCACTTATATTTAGCAGATGAGGAAGTATCTTCAGGGAACTTAGGTGGATGAGTTTCCTTGAATCTTTCTCTGGATCATTTTGGCTATCACAGGAATTTTCAGCCCAGGTTTCTCAGGCCTTGTCATTATTCACTGGGGACTTGTGAATGCTGATAAACCACCCCACTATTTCTGCAACTGAAGTATTACCTAATGCATGATGCTACAGGTCTTAGAAGGCAATGTTGTAGAATCACTCACATCCAAGTGGGCCTCTTGTCTGATCCATGTCTTGCCAATTTGTCAGGTAGAAAATTCTGCTAAGGGCCTTAGAACAAGGACAATGGGCTAGTCAGGCTGCACTGGAAATGCTGTTTTCTGAACAGAGGAAGGTGCAGAATCAGATGTTAAAATCCATCCCCTTACATATCTAAAAGGATCAATGGAAAAACAAAGGATGGGCAACACTAGTGTGATATGAAAGCAGGGAGGCCTTCAATCATGGCCCTAAACTTCAGGTACCCTCCTTGCCTTAGTACAGATGGACCAGTGGGAATAAGTCCTTGAACCCTCCCAGAAGCAAGTCAGAATGACTGAACTCCTGTAATGCTGGCCTTGGTATATTCTCACTGGCAGAGCTACCTAGAAATGCAGGCTTGGAGCTTCTGCCTCCTGTCCGGGGTGACTGCTTGCTATGTAGCCAGTGGATTGGGAGGAGAAGCAGGGTGAGGATCAAACCACACTCACACCACACAGGCAGGTGGGATTTTCTCTAGCCCCACTGCTTACTAATGTAGGTTTTCCCTAATGGAGGAATTCTTTCCTGAACTAAGCAAAACATTCCAAATCAGTATGATGGACTGGATGTAAGAAAGAATAATGAAGACCGGTACTTTGTACCTGGAGCCCCTTTGGCCACTTGAACCCAGAGCTGGATTATGCAGGTGGGTGCCCTAGGCATAGCCTGGTAAGTGGATAGTCCTTAAGTGTTTGCCCAACAGCAGCACTGTCAGATTACTCATGAACAAAATGTGTGTCTTTCTTTTTATAGTCAAAGGCTAGAATTCACTACAAGTGCTTGAACACAGAGCTTTAACCTGAGTAAGATGTCTGATCATTTCATGTTTTTACTGTTACAGCTGCACGTGCTGGTCTATCAGGAGTGCTGTCACCGGAAGCACCTTAAGTAGGTGGACTGACAAAGCCAATCCGGCGAGAAAACCAAGCAGGTGCAGCTGGCACAAGGTTTTCTGGGCCCTTCAGCAATCCCACCCAGTGCGGTAAGCCTGGCCATGCCCAGCCAGGCAGGCAGGTGAATGCCTTCAAACACCACCCATTTTCATGCCTGTGCCTTTGTGTTCATGTTCCTTTGCCTCATTCCTTTTCTCTTCATTTTTTCTATGCTGGACTCATTTCAATTTTTTTCTGCATTTGAAACATTTTTTTCTGATCATCCTGGAGCCAGACTTAATTAATTGCACCTCTGTTATCTCAGAACACAGTGCTGGGTTTCTCATTAGTGTATTCCTTCCTTTTGCCTTTGCTGTCTTGTCCAGTCCAAAATGGTGCTGTGGTCAGAATGTATGTCTTCTCTGTCTCTTTATTCCCTAAAGTAAACAGTACTGTGCCTTACATCAGGGAAACGCTCACTAAAGGCCTGGCTTTTGTGTTCTAGAATGCCCATAAGATCACTTACACTTCTGTAGAAATTTATGGTGAACATGTGCAGTAGTCACCATTGATCTCACTTGATCTTTGCTACCAAAGATCAGTCCTCCATGTTTTCTTTAAATGATAGCATAATGAGATTGTTTCAGTTAGTTGCAGTCAATGCACTAGATAACCTTTGGGATAATTTCTTTACACTTTGTTTCAATTGTATTTTTACTTTAGGAGCATTTCTCCCATGGATTTTGGTAATCTTCAAACTTTAATTCTGTTCTTTTTCACCGCCACTGATTTCTAAACTCAGGTACCAGGTGAATATAAAGCATCTAGTCATTATGGATTTCACCATATCACCCAAAATTTCACAAGGGAATGACTCATTAAACAAAAAACAAATAAAAATTCACACCAAACTCTGTGTTGATATGCAAAGTGAACTGCAGGGTTTCTGGTAAGTTTTGTAGGAGTGGAGAATGGAGATTGCCTTAAGCAGCTTGGAATTCATGGGTGAGAATAAACATATGAACTAACATTAGCTCATTGTCTGTCACATAATTCTCAGGTCGGAAAACACTAATTTTCCCAGTATACTTACTGGAATTGGGGCTGCACTGTAACTGTGGGGAGTAGTTTGAATCCCACATTCT
Source organism: Dolichotis patagonum (assembly GCA_004027295.1). Taxonomy (NCBI): domain Eukaryota; kingdom Metazoa; phylum Chordata; class Mammalia; order Rodentia; family Caviidae; genus Dolichotis; species Dolichotis patagonum. The sequence continues at coordinate 55,094 of PVJX010002999.1, read as the reverse complement.
GGGACTGGGGCTTCATTCAAATTGCGTGGCCCATAAGTTTGGATGCCAGGATTTTCTTCCAAGTAAAGCACATATAGTCCCATCTTGGTGCACAATATGAAGAGCTCAACAGCTGGTTTTTCTGGGTCTAGTGTAGGGGATGTTCAGATGCTGACGTCAGACTGTTTTCAGGATCAAGTTCCCATATCTCTTTGTAAAGACAGGAAAGCTGTGCAATTTGTGTCACACAGGATATATTAAAACCAGGCAGTGCATACCAGTATAAGGCCCCGAGACACAGATGTTTGTATCAAGGTTTGAGGGTTGCATCACTATGCTTCCAAATGGCCCGAGCCCCAGCTCTTTAACTTAAACAACCTGCAGTCTTTTTGTCTATAAAACTGAGTAAATAAGTTAATTCATCTTGTCTGCTAGTGACAGTGAGCAACAGAGTGCTTAGGAACAGTCTGAGGCACTTCTAAATATCTTCAGAGTAGCAGTCACTAGGAAATAGTTGATTCTCAGGGAATTTTTCTCCCCACTCTCTAAAGCAATCTTTCTATTACACAGAGTAAGTGGTCTATTTCTTAGTCAGGACAAGCCCTAGGCAAGGGCACAGCTCTTGAAGGCTGAGGACTTTCTGGTAATGCTATATCTAGTAATTCCAAGCCTCGCAGATCTTGGCACTTGGCAGAGATTTTACTGAGAAAATGGGCTTATTACTGAACCTTGTTCTCTGTGCATCCATCATGAAGACCTGGTGGGAACATATCCATCATCAAACCCCTGCTTTCTAGAGTCTGTCTGCAAAGCCTTGAGTGGCCCAGGAGCTTTCCAATTCCCAAGAGTCTTGGGACTGTGCAAAGTTAAACGGTCATCTTCTCCCCTCTGCACTGGCTGTGGGTTGGGTAGGAAAGAGCCATAGCCCTCTGAGTAGCCAGAAGAAGCAATTTCCATTTTCTTAACTAAGAGGGTTGACTTCAAATTATTTAAAAACTGAAAGAAAAATGTACATTGGGAGTACTTTTTAGCAAAACAAAAATGAAACAAAGAAACAAACCAAAACACACTTTAAGCTTGTAATGGTTTGCACACTGAAAATCATCTTAGCAATGAGCCATCTTAGCCTTTGTATTCCATTTGTATATTAATATTCTCACTCTGCAGATGACACAGTTAATGCCCAAAGGGACTGTGACTCCCTAAACATTATAATGGGAAGAATTGAACACTCATTTCTGATCTTCAAGGGTGAACTACTGGTGTGGCTGAGTTTGACTGAATAGCCGGGGTCAGGGGTTGGTTTCCAGCAGTGAGAAGGAGAGCAAAGGCTTGGTATTGCAGACAGATGAGATGCAGAAAGCAGAGGAAGAAGCTGAATCTGACTGAGCTGGGGTAGAAGTGAGACATAAGCAACAAAGAGTCCAAATGTAAACCCTAACTTGGTGATGCAGGAGACAGGCTTGACAGTGTCCCTCCAAATTTTATTACTGAATTCATACATTAATGATATTTGCATAAAAGATCTTTCAGGATAATTACAATTAGATGAGGCCATGGGGATGGGGTCCCCATGATGGTATTAATGGATTATAAAGAGACTGGTGGTAACACACTTGGTCTGTCTTGCTATGTAGCAGAGCAGAAAGACTCTTACTATGTGCTGTGCAGAAGCTGACAGCACAATGGTGGACTTCCTAGTCTAAAGAACTGTCACCTAAGTTAACTTCTACTCTCTATAAATCACTGGTCATGGGTATTTTATTATAGATGTAGAAAATGGATTAAGGCAGTCACCACAGTCAAAGCCAGGCATATAAAGTCAGAGTGCAAGAAAGTCCAGGGTGGACAAGGAGAGTTCTTGGAGTAGATGGAGGCCCCGCCGATTCCTGAGTGCGACATTGAGGCTCCATGCAGACGTCAGCGGTGCTGAGTGGGTTGATGCGCTTTCTAGCTCCCAGGCTTATGGCTGTACATGACTTGTGCTGCTTCTTGGATATGGTCTTGTTTGTGAAATCACTGTACTGTGTTCATTATAATTGATATGAGTATCGATATTACTATTCTTTTCTGGAAGTTTTTTTTAATATATCAACTGTGTAGGTCCTATTAATTTAAATTAACTGAAGACAACTATGAATTTTTTAGAAGTGGCTTTTCTGGAGTAAAAAATGCATTCCATAACTCAGCAGGCTTCTCTCTCTGTCTCTTCTCTCTCTCTCTCTCTCTCCTCTCTCTCTCTCAGCATTAAAATTTGGCAGGAGCAGAAGACTGCTACTGCCTGGTTTCTAAATAGGATCTTCTGAAGATATACTCACATTAAATTTTTCTTAATCAAAGAAATATTTCTCTTTTTTTTTTCAATAGGTAATTTTGGAGAAGGCCAATCACTTGAAAATTAGACAGTACTCTTTTCTGGGGTGGCCACTTTGTTAAGAAAACTCAGTTTGTGTCAGATCCTTGGAGCAGCTGAGAGCAGACCTTTTGGAGGGAGCAGTGGAGTGTGCTTAGTGGACACAGGTGTGGCTCTTCGACCAGCAAATGGCAGTCAGAATCATCATACAGTGGAGGCCACAGGATCATAGCATCGTATGGGTCAACTGCTTTATTTTATAGAAAAGAAAGTTAAACTCAGTCCTTGGCTTTTCTCTGAGTTGGTTTGTCCCTGAGCTGGGTTGGAACCCAGCCTCCTTCCAGCCCAGTGCTCTTCTCCACGTGACCTCAAGCTCCCACTTATTCCACCCCTTGGTCAGTATTGCATTTTTGTTTTTGTTTGGTTTTTTGAGAAAGTTCTCCCCATGTAGTTCAGGGTGGCCTTGAACATGCAGCTATTCTCTGTGTGTCAGCTTCGGAGCACTGTGAGCTGCCATACCTGGCTGTGGTCTGTATCTTGAAAGAAGACATCTGTAAGGCCCTGGTCCATAGTCATCACAGACATAATTCACTTTATTGGTGGCTTATTAAAGACCATGGAGTGAAACATAGCCCTTATGCCATGACTATTCATCTAGGGGGCTCTAATTTTGGTGCTACATTTTTAAAAGATTAGATGAAACTAGAGTTTGTTTTTATGCAAAATTATTTTTCTTGCTAGAGTCATCCTTCTATCCATTTATCAGTAAATATTTACTGGATAACACTGTGTGAATTTATGAGCCTGGGACATAAAGATAAATTAAACACAGTCCTTGCCTTGAGAGACTCATGGCTAAGAGGTAGTGATCATCGTTGATGCCTGAGACCCTTGTCATGGATTTGCAAAGTCAAATAACATAATGATTGCCAGCCATGGCATTCCCTTTTCATTGTGAGCCTCTTTGGGGTGCAGGGTGGAGTCTCCTAGAGGTTTCTGCCCTGCAATGGAAGCAGGTAGCACAGAAGCAGATCTCAGAATACAGCTGTCTTCTGTCCACCCAGGCAGTAGAGAGATTTGCAAAGTGTTAAACAATGCACTTTCCTCACTGTGTTTCAAAAATGGGTATTTCCATAAAAGTGTATTGCTAATGGCTAACAGGTACTGGGTTTATTATTATTTTACATGAATAAATATTAAACATTTTTCATGCCCTAGGGCAGTTATACTCTTTTTTTCATTTCTTACAAAGTAAATATGGATAGATAAATCATATGCACAAAAACTATTTAAAGTTCTCAATAATTTATATGAATGCAAAGGGAATTCTAAAACAGCGAGAGCTGCTGGAGGACCTGAGGCCTCCTCCTTCCCAGCACTCTCATTCTGCTGGGTCCCTGGGCTCCTCCTCCCCATGGAGGCCTGGCTGTCAAAGGGCGGTCCAGTTAGGAACCCAGTGCTGCGGAGTGGCTGCAGTTTCTTCTCTAGTTTGCCTGAGCCAGTCCTCATCTTTTAAATAGTCTTTTTATTAAATCCTCCCTGAATAATTTTAATTTGAGGGTGCCAGCTGCTCTTTCAAAGACTGCTACATCGTTTGGTGTTAAGAAAGAAACACTTTTACTACATCTTAAGAATTTCCTCGATACAGTGAAAAATTATAGAAAATTGCACACATATATTCCCCATGGCTAGCTTGCCAGGCTTTTCTCAAGGTAACATGATTGGGTTTGTACTTACTTTTCATACACTCTGTCAGTAGGAGGCTATCTTACCTTTTCATAAGAACAATTATGCAAGGAAGAAATGGACTTACCTGCTACTCACAGTTCAGGTACCCACAGACACTGTACATCTGTAGAGGTCAGACTGCATTTTACCTTTCTGCAGTACCCCACAGTGCTTAGCACAGTGCTTCACATGTCACAACTAGCTCACCTGAGTGAGCATCTATCAAGCTGCTTTCTGGATTGTGCAGTGTGAGGAGCTAACAATACAGAATTAATCAGCTCAGCTTCCTGAGCTGAGGACCTCATAGTTTAGTGGCATGCACACAAGTAGACGGCATCTTGCAATGAAGGATAACAGGTGAGACCCTGAGGTCCCAGGGAGAGGCATCTAGACCATCTAGAGATTGAGAAGAGATTGTCACAGATGAGTTTTGAAACACAGATGTAACAAGATGATGAAGGTGGCAAAGCACAGGACAGCCAAAGGCTATTCCTATTTTGTATCTTTGCTGGGGTGACTTTCAGGCACCTCAGATTTACTGAGTCTAGGGCCAAGATCATCTTCCCCTTTTACCTGTGTCCTGCCACCCTGAAATGTCCCATGTGGCGCTCGGCATCACACCCTGCTGGGTGCCCAGCCTGTCACCTGTTCTGGGCCTCCCCTGACCATGAAACCCTTCTGTCTCACTGTACGTCAAGGGATGTTAATTCTATCTCCCAACTTCTAATTAAATTCTCCCCCTCTCACATTTTTCCCCCACAAATTCCTCAATCCAGAGAGTAAGTAGTTATCAGTTTTCCCTGACAAGTCAACAGAATATAAAAGAAAGTTAGAAATCATTAAAATAATATGTATTTATGTTGAAATTTGAATTCATAATTAGCAATTATTTGGTATAAGTTTGTTCCAAATGTTGCATAAGATATTATTGTACCAAAAAAGTTGTGGTCTGAAATTCAAATTGAAATAAGCATTTTGTTTTTATTTGCTGGATCTGTGAATCCTGCTTACATGAGAACATTTTCAATGATGGGAGCAAAGCAATTGGAACAGTTTTGATGTGAAGACAGAATAGTAAACCAAAGGAAGTTTTTAGATATGAACTCTTCTCTGCTTATTGATGTAGCATTACAAAGACAAATAAAAGGAAAAAATTCACTCAAAATTCTACTGCACATAAATAAAAACATTTTATCATATTTCTTTCAAAGCACTTTCAACATATCTCATCTCTGTGTAAGTACATGGGAGTGTACTGTGTGTTGTGTGCATATTTTACAAATGATTAAATATTCTCCAAAAAAAGCTTTCATAGAGTAATAATCCATATAAGATGTCTTATAATTTGCATCTATTTAGTTTTGTCAATTAGCAATTTGCATTTTTATTTGTATTTATCTGTACTATGATTTTTACTGTGGAAAGTAGATAAAATGATAATAAAAAAAGACTAAGTTCTTTCTGTCGTGATAAAGATACTGTGACTATATATAGTAGTTTAGTGACATAGTGAGAAGAGTTAGAGTTTGTAGCTTTATAGAGTGATTTTCACTTGCTACCCCTATTGTTCTTAAAAACCATCTAGGACCACATCATTCAAAATTTTTTGAATCTGAGAACTAAGTACTAATACACAAATTAATTTTCTAAATGAATTTAGCATTTAAAAATTAGTTATTGATACATATTCCTGTTGATTTATAAGGAAAACGAATCCCTTGTCATGGTTGTGGTGGACAGTTTTTGTTTTGATTTGCTTAACAGGAGAGGGACATGAGCACATTGATTTGCTGCAGGGAGAAGCTGATGGCAGGGAAAGGTCAGTACCAAGCAGGTCTCTGGGATCCGTTTCTTTTACTTGAGGCATCTATGCATGCCGGGCACCAGGGAAGAGCTGCTGCTGTCCACTCCTGGAAGACATCCCGAGATAGGTCAAGGCCATAGGTAGGACAATTGGCCAAATTTCAGCAAGTCTTCTTAGCTGCAGAGGATACTCTGGCCAACACTTGATCCTCTTAGGACATTTCTGTAAATTCTTGAGCCCTCTATCATGGCAATGGCACAACTTTCTTAACCAAAATTGAATCCTCTGGGGCAAAGAATGCTGTTTCAGAAATACCTATAACATAGGTCAAGATTGCATATATTTTTGCACATGCTAAAGCCACATTACAAGACCTGACCAAGACATCCTCTTCAAAATTCCTGGGCTGATAGTTTTGACCAAGCACACATCCTTCTTCACCCTATGCTAGACTTTTGGATGTATCATTCAAGAGGACTTTCCCCCACACTTGGTCTCAGGCTGAAGATCTTATGGAACACCAATTTCAGTAAATGGAACATGGTATATTTCAGTCCTGAAGTGTCAGAAATAAAATGCAATCAAATCTTACCCATTCTTGATGCTTGATCCTTGAAATCTGCCAAGTCTCACGAACCCCTTTCCTGTCTGATGCATATTTGAGAAAGTGAAAAGAAGCCCACAGATGCCTCCACTGGTGGTTGGGGGCCACTTAAATCCAAGATGCAGGAAACCACGCTAGTTTGCTTTTCACCATAATAAAAATCAAGCTTCTTGCCCCTCAATTTAAGCCACCGGTACAGTGTGGGAGTCTGACAGCGTCCCTTCTGAAATCTGGCTATGTGAACAATAAATATGTAAATAAGTCCACTCAGTGTGTGCCATGCAAATTCTGTCAACATCTGAACTGAAGAGGAACTGCCCAATTGAGACACATCCACAGTTGTTTTGGTTCTAAACCCAACTTGCTCTGTAAAGAAATCGCTTCACTCGCTGGTATTGAGGAGGAAACTTAGAGAAGACCTCTAGAAACATATTTGCTTTATTTATTCTTTGGGATAAGCAAAGTACTTTAATAAAAGCTTATGTCCATTTCTTTCTTATGCAAAGTAATTTCTGTATCTCTACATGTGTAATTGTATAGGAAGGTGATAAGAACATTATTAGTATGAGTTAGAAGGGAGTATTTTAAACATGAACAGGTAAGCATTGGTGGATAAATACTCAGTTCATAACTTCTAGGAGTATATTCTAAGGTAAGTAAATGTAGTAAGGTATCTATAATTTTTCAAATTCTCTCTAAATCCTACATAATTTATAGCACTATAGTCTATATTAGCAATGGTTTATATTTGATTAAGAAGACTTTTGTATCACAACCAGTCAGAGGCAGAAATGCAGTTGATATATTATGAAGATTGTGTTACTTCATGCCTAAGTAACTGCTTTGTCAGGATCTTTATGTCCCAAGCATTCAGGAATAAGTAGGATCCTCTAGGAGCAAGTGAATCTTCTGAGAGATTAACCATATGGAGCCAATGTAGACTGGCAATAGTTACTGCCAGCAACTGTCATGTTGCCCTTGGAAAAGGAAACCTGTTGAATGAGAGTGTTCAAGCTGATGTAGAAAACAGTATAACTAGGTAGCTTATAAACAGAGGACTTTCATTTCTTACAGGTGTAGAGCCTCGGATATTTTAGAAAAGATGTCAAAAGATTCAATGTGTGTTGAGGTTGTTTCCTAGTCCATAGACAGCATGCTTCTCATGGTGTTCTCACAGAGCAGAAAGGCAAGAGAACTCTCTGGGGTCCTTATAAGGCACAGTCTCATACATGATAGATCCCTCCTCACGAACTGTAATTACTTCCCCAGATCTCATCTTCTCACGCCATCACATTGGGGTGGGAGTTAACATTTTAACGTATAAACTTAGGGAGGACACAAACATTCGGTCCATAATGACAAGAGAATGTGGCATTCATAATGAGAATGTGTTAATAGTAAATGTACCTACTGGAGTAGTGCAGATCAAGGACTATCAGCATAAAATTATATAGTTTCTTTGAGACTGAACTATCTAATGACAGCAGCATAAGTTAGCCATTTCTTGTCTCTGGGAGCAAGACTAGTGTACAGTTGTTACAGTTTTCCTGTTGTATTTTATGGCCTCAGCCATGCCTCAGATGACCTGCCTTCTGTCTGAGGTCTTCTCCACTGAACTTTTTATCTTTCCACTCCTAAGCTTCTTGGCTGCCACAAGGACTGGCGTATGTGGTACCAGGTCATCAGGCTATTGTTCAGTGTGCCTTTCCTTTAGGTTCTGCTTTCTCTTTCAGTAAATCTCAGTTGCTACTTTCTAGCCCTTAATAAATGTCCAATTGCTAATTAAATTCTTTTATATCTTCATCGAGCATGGAGGATGCAATTGCCCTTTAAACCAACATGATTTTTACACTGACTTTTTAGTACTTGTCTAACAAGATACTATATATACATTACTTAATATTTATTGTGCAGAATTTTAATAGAAAAGAATGCTTGCTGAAGATGAAGCACATTTGCACATTGTTCTTTTTCATTCTCTTCATGAAAAGAGAATGAGAATTAGTACTTTCATTTTAATAATAGGGAAATTGAGGTGAAGGAGAGTCACTCATTTAGTTTTAAGTGTCCTATTAGTAGAGTCAGGGTTAAGTCTCACCTCAGCCTGGGATTTTTGTGTTCAACACCCAAGCTTCTGTCCCACCTTCAGAATATGCTATTAGAGCCTGCAGTCATGTGTCATGTAACTTGTTCCATAAGATGAACATGTCTGTTCTTTTCACACTAATGTTTTTACTCAGGAAAATCCTCCTTTAGGTTGTGCTTTTTCAGAAAGAAAATTATTAAAACAGCAAAGTTCCCCATGCTTGCATTCCTGAGATACATTTTGATGGGACATTAGATGTCTTTTATCTTCTGATGCTAATTACTGAGCGTGGCTGTCCCAATCATGAGGTGAGAAAGCATGAGAACTTCAAGTCTGCAAATCTCACTTTCCTGCAGGTGGTGAGGGCAACGTCAAAACCCCATGAGTGTATTCTTACATTATGTAGAGGGCTAGAACAAGTATTGAGTGGGGAAATTGAGAATAATTTACTGTACTAGCCGTCTGCTCTTTCACTCTTTGGTGTGGGCTAGAGATATAGGAAATGCCTTCAGTGATATTTCACAGAATGGGTTAAATGATCCTCACATCTTAGTCATTTTTCTGTCTGACACCCACAACTCTGTTTTGGCTCACATTTTTGGTCTGTGGTCCTCTGGTTCCAAGGCAGAAGTGATATGATGGAAGGGCCTTGGCAGAGGATAGTTGCTCACCCCACTGCAGCCAGGAAGTGGAGAGCAAAGGGCAGAGCCCAGGAGGGAGAAGAGCCCCTCCAGCTCACAACCCCATTAAACCATCTCTTCAGACTGAACTCCTCCTCCAAACAGCACACTCAGTCTGAAGTCTTGAGTGATGAATCCATTGAGGAGCGCAGCACCCCACAATCCAGTCGCCCTCTAGCAGTGCATTTATGAACACAGGTGCCTTCTGGAGTCATTCAGGGGCTAAACCCACTCCTGAAATGGATGCTCACATGGGGCTAGCTGGGGACAATTCTCCTTTCCAAGTGGCTCTGATGCAGTTGCTTACACTATATGATAAAGTCCTGTCGTGCTAGGCTGTTCATCTAACCAGCACCAAGAACCAGGCAAATGGGTATACATGCCTTGCAAAAAATACAAGGACCAATTCTTAACTGCTGGCTAATCATTGCCTTTTTATCTTTCCTCTTTGACTATGACCTGGTGAAAACCTGCTGTTGAGAAGCCAGCATGGTACTTTCCCTTTTTTTTGTTCTTTTTGGTGGCAGATATAGTGGTTCATCTACATTTCCCCCATCACCCAATATAGGTCAACCCTGCATGATAGAAAATAAAATAACTTCCAGAATGAGAGATCCCAGAAAAGCAAGGAACACTTTTGAAAACCGTGGTTAACTCAAGATAGAGCATGAGAGTGCTCTCTGGGCAGTGCCAGCAGTCAAACAAATTAAGACACAGCACTGCAAGTGGGCAGAAAATTCCAGGTTAATGTATATGTATATTTATATCTGTATGTAACCATATATCATCTATAGATTCCACGCGTACATTCACAGGCAGAGATATATACTGTGTACACTGTACCTGTAGTTCCATACAGCTGCACGAGAACACTCACACAAATGCTTAGTCCACTGCCCTTCTCTCTTTCTCTTTGTGTAGACACACAGATACAAACACACATACAGAGTGAGGGAGAACTGCTTATGTATGTGCATATTAAAATAATTTTAAGATGGCTATTCAGAAACCTGCAACCTTAGAATTAGTCATTTGTGTTACCGGGTACCATAAAAAATGTCTGTGCATTTTGGCTTAGGAGAACAGTCATTGAAATTCAACAATTGTTAATTTAGTGTGCTCTGTTTAACACAGATGATGTGAGAGAAAAGGTTTCATATATTTTACTCAGGAAGTGTGCCAAATGGATTACCTCTTTGAGGTTTTCTACATAACAATAAGTAATAGGCTTTGAGAAAACACATACTAAAGAAACCCATTTAATGTTATGTAACTATGTTCTAGTATGTCTCATATTTTTGTTCTTTAATTCTTTTACTTATTAATTCAGCAGATTATTCAGCTCAGGATTCTCTACATTTTCTATACCTAGGGTTACAGATGTGAATATGATAGATAAGTTCTTTGCGTTCATAAGATTGTATCATTCGGCCTTAATTTTTGCTCCTAAGTAATAGTACCCAGTATCCCCTAAGACATATAGCTGTAAGGTCAAGAACTCCAAGGAAATTTTCGCATTTTTATTAGAATGTCTCCAACCATGGCTTGAAATATGTGAATTAGAGTAAAAATCTTCTAGATAGTGAATGATGTGGGATTCCTGCCAAATCAGTAAAAGAAGGAGAAAATCGAGAGTAAAAACAAATTCCCTGTCTCTCACCCCATAAAATTGCACTTAGCACCATGAAGACATCACCTTTTAGGCCAATTTGTATAGTCCTGGGGTTGCTTCAGGTAGCGTCTCTTTCCCGGTGTCAAATAAACCTGAGGCAGTTTCTGTTGGTGCAACTTCTTTTCTAGGCCTCCGCAGAGGATGGAGTGTTGCTCGGCCCTCACAGTCATGAAAGAATCATTTTTGCCTCATTAATTGTGAGCGGGCTGGTGTTTCTTCACTGACTTTCCCTGTTCACTGAGCTACCTGGTAGTTAGGAATAGCTCTGTTTCCTTTCGGGTCATATGACCGCCATCTTGACGTTATTTCCCTGTTACCACTTCGCTAGATTCACTCCTTTGAGCACTGTGAGCAGATTCAAGATCCAAGTCAGGTTTAGAAACGTTTACTATAAACACCAAATGGAATGTCCCAGTTTGTTTTTTAAGTGAGTTCTGTTTTTGTTGCCTGCCTGTACCTGAAACTTACTGATTTGTATAGGAAGCCAGTGGGCTGCAGACTGTGCCTGTCACAGTGAGGGTAGCTGTGTGCTGTCTCAGAAAGGCAGCCAGATGCTCACAGTGGAAGGCGAACTTCAAATGTCCTCAGCTCTGCAAATCCCCCAAGTTGACTAAATACAAATGTCCCTTCTCCTGTTTCAATCAAACCTCAAATGCTGTGCCAGAAATTAACACGCTGCAGCGCCAGCTGACCGGCATTAGGAAAAGCATTTGTACGTTCTATGGACTGTGACTGTGTGTTTAATATCCAATTAAAGAATAGGGACTTTCGCTTGTGATGATAAGAGACAAACAAAGTAGTAATTACCCAGAGAGAAATGGGTGGCGCATGATTACCAAGTACAAAATTAAACACAGTGACATTTTCATACCTCAGCTAAATCACTTTCAGACTGTTTGTTTTGCAGAACAAGATTTTGTTTGGGGGGAGACCCTGTGGCTGTCTATTCACAATGCACATTTGTTCATAAGAATTGCACATACAGTGCACCCCGTATTTCTAAGATGTCTGTATTTTGAGGAACTACTTGGATAGTTTGGAGAAAGAGTTCGTTTAATGTGTAATTAGGATTGAAGTTTCTAATTTAAGTTGGTGCCAGGTTTCTGCATCTGGGAAATAGCCAGTAAGGGCAGTGTCAGAACCGTATCTGTGCCCTTCAAACTCCTGAAAGTTTCAGAGTCAGCACCAGCACCCTTATGAGCTGTGCCTGTGAGGGTGACGGAACATTGGACAGAAGGCTGTCTCTCCTCTGTACACACATTATTTATCCAGACACATCAATGGTCTATTTCTGTTTACTGATCTTGTCTGACACCCTTCAGGGTCACACTAGTATTGAGGGATGGTGGGGCAGATGGAGAAAAGGATGAAGTCTCGGTGTTAAAAAGGATTTATGACCTCCTAATGCATTTCAGCATTAAGAGAGCTAGCAGGGCTCACAGGCCACTCAACTGTCCACATGTAGCAGGTGCAGTTATAGGTGGGAGTGGTTTTCCATCCTGGTATATCTTTTCAGAGTTTACTTTTGCTTATCTTGCCTTTATTAACCCAACGCACATTCTGTGGCGGGAGGACTTTTGATGTTTTATGACAGAGGTCCTTAATGAGGCTCCCACCTTCCAGGTGTTGTGAGAGGTATGCAAGCACAGAACACTGGGGAGGCTTCCAGTCTGCCATAAACACTCCCATGTCATAAGCACTCCATTTTAATGGGCCACTAAAATCCACACATGACTCTCATTGGCTACTATTCTGAGAGCATGGTGGGGCAAGTTCCATCTGTAAAGAACACGTGGAAGGCAAAGACTTCCATTTCCAGTGTAGCGAGGATGCCCAAACAACAAAGGGAAGCAAACACAAGTCCCTATCTTTGCACTTAAAAGTAGCCAACACTAAGCAGAAAATATCCAGCTTACATAGTCCAGAAGGGAAATGTTGACAATAAGAAAGAAAGTCAATAAGCAAAAATCCCCGGGGCATATAAGAGGAAGGAAAAAAATCTGACAGATGATTTACTTTGTTCCAGCATTATGCTGGATGCTTTGCAAGAGACAGAATACGACGTTGGATTTACTAGGCTAGATGAGGCTGATTTTCTCTAACAAGAGCAACAGCTACTTCTCATACTCAAAGTGTGTTTTCCAGTCCACAAGAATATATAAACATATTCTGGAATTCTATCTATCTATCTATCTATCTATCATCTATCTATCATCTATCTACCTATCTATACACACACACACATATATCTATACCTATGTCTATATACCTATCTATATCTATATCTATATCTATATCTATATCTATATCTATATTACCTATTGTCTTTTTTAGTGCATTAAAGACGGTCTGAGATGGAAGGATAAGATTTTTTTATCTCATTCTTGGAGCACAAAGCATAGAGGCTTATGGGCATGTAGTGGGCAACATAATTGTATTTCATACCTCACCTCCCTCTAACAATTTGAATGGAGAACAAAATGTGGAGCTTGTGGTTGCAATTGGGGTTTTAGTAGGAAAACATTTACTAGAGTAGGCACTGATATGCCTAGTATTAGAATAAGAGAATAATAATTATAAAAATCTCTGCCCATCTTGGAGGGCCTGGGGTGTGCCTGTTCAAGGTGCTGTATTCCCTGGGACCCCACAGTCGTTCCCAAGAATGGGCAGAAACAAGGCTAGAAAATGCGAGAATTATGAAGTGGGTATTCATCGCAATTATCAGTAATATGATCTTCTGTCATTCTATTTCATTTTTCCTTGAATCTTGCATTATCAACTAATTGCCTTTTCTAGTGAGCAGATAAGTCTTTTAAAAATTAAAAATTAACTCAATGTTTGGAATCATTTATAGGCATAACATAGTGCTTTACCCATAGGAAGGGCACAATTCCTGATTTTGCTTGGAAACTATGTTTAGAAATCCAATTGGTGTGTTTCTTCTTAGTCTTATAGCACAAATTCTAAATTTTAAGTACGAATGCTTTCTTTGACTGCAGCCTGTAGCTTGGAGAGGTTCATCCTGTGAGTCTTACTCCAGTAGAAAAGGTGAAGCCAAGGGTTGCAACTGAGTTTCATGTACTGATAGTTCTAAAAAAAAATCTTGGAATAGCTTTGAGATCAGGAACATAAACAACAATATAATGCACATATTGATTTATTTTCTCTTATTTGTGGTAAATTTTCATCCCATAGAGCAACACAAAATTGCTTGCTTCCTTTCTGAGACAATCTGTCTTTGGCCTTACCCTTCATGAAACCATGACCCTGGTTTAAAGTCAGAGGTGAGCACATGAGGAAAATATTTCAAAAATCGTAAAAATGCAAAATATTTTCACTTATAAGGCTTATCTGTGGCAGGTTGCAAATATATTTATGGAGTTTGAAATTATGGGAGTTAATATTGTTTTGTCAAAACCTTGCATGACATTCCTCTGATTAGGAGTGAGCAGGGTGATTTATTTTCAGCAAGGGTACATGGCATGATGTGCTGTCATTATTCCACATCTCATCTGAGTCCTGGCGGATCCCTGCAGCTATTAAACACAGGCGAGCTGCAGCATAGTTAATGTGCTTTCCCAACAGTTGCCTTCTTCGTCACTGTGGAATCCACTGGACTACATGGAGATTAGGAACACACAAATATCACAGTTACCCGTTTCTTTCCCCTTGTTTTCCTCAATGTGCATCTTATCTTCATGTGTCAATTTTATTCAGTTTCCTATAGTTGTTGAAGTTTGGCTGAAATGTGTTTAAGGGAGAGGATAACAGCAGAGGCATTTTACCCCCTGAAGTTGCTTTCCTCCTGTTTTAGGGTATTTTCCATGCATCGTTGGCAGGCAGTGTGCTTAGCGTGAACTCCAGGAAAGCTTGGATGGCATTGCCCTTCTGCTGTGTGCTAGACATGGGGCCTTGAGCAAGTTATTAGTCATTTATAGGTTTTTGATCTTATAAAATCAGGATAATGATATAAAAATATTCTCCCTAGTATTATGAAGTAGATGATTATCTATTATTTCAAAACCTATAAAGAGCAATGAAAGAGCCTACCAAGGGCAAATAGGTATTTGTGTCTATGTGCTATACTTTCTGCTTTTTGTGCCTTTTTAAAAACTAAGTTTATTGGTACAGTTTATACATATATGTATATATATAAACTGTACCAATAAATATATATAATATTATATATAATGATATATATAATATATATTAATATATCAATATAATATCTATATATATTATATATAATGATATATATATTATATATATAATGATCATATTCATCATAGGGAATTTGTACCTTTATACAATATTTCTTGATCCTTCTTCCCCCCCATTTCCTTCCCTTCCTTCAACCCTTCTTTCTCTCCTTATTTACAAAGCTTCCTTTCCATTTTATCCTTCTTTATCATGTTTCTTTTCATTTCCTTTCCCTCCTTTCCCCCTCCCCCTCCCCAGTTTCTACTTCTTTTGAATAATCTCTTCTTATTTCACATACATGTTATACACCATGGTCCTTTGCTCATCATTCGTGGGTTTGTGATTTCTGTGTACCTTTGTTCCTGAGGCTTTTAAGTTGGCAGACTTCTCTCCTCTTCCTGTTCCTCATTGCCCTTCTTTAGTCCTTCATTTTAGTCCTTCAGCCCTTCTCAGCCTTCATTTTGCAAGTACCAAAATGTAACATAAAATTCTAAAATTAATCATTCTCTATGGATCAATTTGGCACTCATTCCTGAAACTATGATGCTCCCTTTTGGATACCTCCCCAGCTGCCAACTTTATCTGACTTCCTTCTCACCACAGTGAATCCTTACTTCCCTTGCATGATACTAGTGAACACATTCTTTTTTCTCATTCATTGTAGGTGAGCATGTATGTCTGTGCAGATGCCAAGCATAACAATAAGCATGGATGTTTCACATCACTTTATGGCCTACAGTGTCTACATTTAAAGTCACTCATTGATCCTTACAATAATTATTTGATGTTCTCTAGTATAGTTTTAATTTGATACATATATCCAAAAATGGAACAGAAACTAAATGAGATTATTCTTTGGCCTAAGTTATAGATGTTTAATTCTATAAGTTAAGTGGAAAAAGAGGGCTTGAATTCATGTTTTCTTGTGCTACATCTAGTGCTACCCGTTATAAAGGACTTTCCAATTGCACCTTATAAGCAGTAGGCGAATAGTTGCACTACAGTGTGGTTTGAGTGTTAGAATATTTAGCTTTTAAGTAATACTCCAATGTACCTCAGTGTTGAGCTAGAGGGACTTGGTTAGAATAGCAATACAATTAACAAATTAGAAAAAGTTTGGAATCGTTCTTTCTATAGCTTCTTATGGAAATATGATCAATGAAATGATATTTACAGCGTTAGGAAATAGGAGCTTTGAAACTTCATTGCTTCTCCTGTTCTCATACTGCTTTCTCCCACTCTCATATTTTTCACCACTAACTTGCTATTTGCCAGCCTGTGAATGACTTAGTGACATTTATTAAGTTTTCCCTGCAGATAGTGGGCCATACTTTATCCAACAGAGAAATACAAAGAACAGCAAAAATACAAAGAGCAATCCCTGGAGTAAGGAATGTTTCCGGCTCACCCTTTCCTAATGGAAGTGAACTTCCACTCACGGTTCCATTTTAACATTAAGTAGTGTCAGAAGTGATCTTTCCCTCATGACAATGTTTGACTTCTGAACATTTATGATCATTCAATCATAAAGCAAACAAAGACAACTTACCAAGAACTGCTAATCATGTCTATTGCATGTTAAGAATCAGTTCAATAGCATCTACCAATATAAGCCAAGTAATGTGATTATTTTGCTAGATTTGGTTCAGTTATCCTCTCAGCTGTACATGACATGATGTGCCTATCTCATTTTCCAGAGAACTAGTAAATCCCTAAAATTTTCCTAAAATGAATGACTGCCATCTGCTTGCTCATGGTATAACCACTTTCCGGCATTCACATTCGTTTTTAGTGCTACCCACAATTATAGTTTGTTCTCTAATAAGGATTACATAATTAAAATATTTGGATGGCTAGGTTTGTTTCACTAGTGTCTTGAAAGAGACCATAGAATGTTTAAAGTTCTTTATTTATGTGTTTTTACTCAACTGACTGCTAAGTGGCTTGCAGTGAGTGATCAAATCAATGGAATTAGCAATTAGAAAGGGACTAAGAGCAACAGTCTTCAAGGCTGTCTGCAAGCACCACTACACCTATCAATTGGCTGCATTTTCTGAACAGTGTTAAATTCTGGCAGCTGTAAAAGTCATGTATACTCATTCTTACCTCACATCAAGGTTTAGTGGACAACTTGAGCTGGTAAAATAAAAGAAAAAAGAGGAATTGCATTCATTACTTTAACAACTCTATATGTAATGGCTTAAAAACTCACAAACCCACATTTTTGCATGCTTCATGAGAAAAGCAGTGCCCCAAGCTAGACTAATGTCATGGTGACTCTTCCATTGGCCTTTTTCGAGGGGCTGTAAATTTTCTACAGAGATGTACTTTAAGGTCTCCTGGGATTGTTGCTCCAAGACATGAAATGAAGGTATTTCCACAATGGCAATCTTGTCAGTCACTGTGAAATTGGGCTTTTGCATCAAAAAATTTAACTCCAGAGGATGAAGTTACACCTTCAACAAACAGAAGTGGCGATTTTGCAGAATACAGGTGGTAGCCTAGAGTTACAAGCGAAAGAACAGAACACAAACATAAATTCTGAAGAAGTGGCCTGAAGATGAATGTAGAAGTCTATGAAAAGTATTTTTATTTTTATTTTTTATCTAACTGGGATCTTGATCAAATTTACAGGTCATAATTTTGAGTGAAGAGCACAGGACACATTTTACTTGTTTGAGCAACTGATTCTTTGTGACTTTGTGACCTTGTCTGAAATCATTATCTTGTGGGAAATCCATGAGTCTACCATGTGACATGGAGAGACAAGTGGTACCCCCTTGTGAGGTGGTCACTGGGAGCTGCCATTGCTTGCTGCAGGCATTATGTAAAGACACCATGTGAGGCTTAGGAGTTTTCTATAGAGCCATGTGAGTAGCCGCATGTGGCTGTTTGTCTTCTACCATTCTTATCTTCATAAGAAATTTGGGCAGTTTACTTCTGCTTGCAGTAACTGACTTTTTCTTAATATTGAATTGGAGGTGATGTTATTAATACTTTGGAATTTAATGGTCATACTGTAAATTCCAAAAGAAAAATGATGAGTTACTTACTTCACAAAGAAAGTGAGATTTGTAGATACACACCAGAATGAATGAAAGAATGTAAAATTCACACACTATTTTAGCAAACATCCCTCACAGTCCATGTAACCAGTCATAGTACAATTAGCAGTTGATGTTTCTAAAAACAAATAGCAAGACTTGAATGATTGTTGAATCTCTTATCTTCTTAACCTGAATCAAAAGAGTTAAGCATAAACTACCTTTGTCCACATGACCTAAAAGAAACCCTTTCATTCCATGGATTTCTGTAAACAAGATGCACATAAAAAGACAAGGAAAGAGTTATGTTCCTGTCAGGACTTTCAATGAAAGACTCATGGCAGTTGGAAGAACGAAGTGAAGCCAAATTTAATGTTCTATTAAAGTGTTTGAAATTTTTATTCATGTAAGAAAAATGCCTCTGTTGAAAAACAGTTTGAGGCAATAAACAACAATCTGGAGAAAACTGAATTTAAAGCAGTTTTTAAAGAGACTGGTTTCTACAGGCAAGTTTGGCAGCATCTTGGAAAAGTCCTGAGAGTTCAGTTTAAAATTTGTAAAAGTGAACTGGGCTGCAAGTTTCTGAAGTGGGCCAGTGGGGACCATTGATCCTAGGTGGAGGATGTAAGCCTGGGGTAATACACTATGGTGTGACTGAAAATCTCTCTAGTGAAATGAGGGAGACAGTCTTGTCCAATAAGACTGGAAGAAAAAAAAATCCTGAGAAGATAGGAGGGGAATCCAGAGGAAAGGATGGTGGGAGAGGACAAAGGAAATGGGGAAACAGAAACAGGGATGCAGAGAAACAAGAGAGGACCCAAAGGAACAAGCCCATGGACCTCAGAAGCCAAACAATAGAACCAGAATGATGGAAGCAAGGCATGAGAAAAATGAAGATGAAAAACAAAAGGTAGCTTAGTTACTTTCCTTTCCATGCAAAATTAAGGAAGAATGGGTTTATTTAACTCACAGTGTGTATGTTTCAATTAATAATCAGCTGGCTCTCAAACAGGGTAACATGGCACAGGGGCAACCAGTCAAGCCAATAGAAGACAGCAAAAGCAACAAAACCAAAAGGAGGAAAAGCAAGCCCTCTTTGCTCCTTATATGGTATGCAGGCTATCCACCCACACCATCTCCATGCCCTCCTCTTGCACATCATGATGTTCATAAAATGAGACCCTGACCCTCTGCTGAGTCAGTTGCTTAGTTAAACTTCTAAACTCCTCACGTTGACACAGTGTATCACTCATTACAATACACCTGCTGTCAACTTGGCAACCAGACACATTTCTTTAAACTGGTCACCAGATACAAAACCATGCTTATTCTGATCATTTCATATTTGGAGCATTATAACACAGGTTTAACAATCCTCAAGAACCAGCACTAAGTCTTCAACATTGTGTTACATTAGAACCATAGCATTCACCCCTAAAGACTCATGCACATCCCTTTCTGTAAAAGGTGTTTAGTCCATCCATAAAAGTTGCCCAAGTCTTAACAGTTTCAGCATTGCTGTAAAGTACAAATCCCAAGCCTTCTCTGAGACATAAGACAAAAAAGCCCAGTACAAATGAAAATTAAACACATCCAACATTCAATGGCACAAGATAAACATTTTCATTCCAAAACTTACCAACAGGGCATACAAAGGAATATGACTAATACAAGTCCACTATCCAGCAGGGGAAACATCTAAGGCAATCTGTGACAAATCACAAACTCCACAAGTCTTGAGTGGCCACCCCTGTAGAATTTCTGGTGCTTTGTAGCTCCCAAGGCTTTCCTCTTAGGTCCACTTGGCTCTCTCCTTGAAGCTTTCCTTAGACAATTCACCTTCCTGGCTTATCCAAACTTCTTGAGTCTCCGCTGCACCTTTGACTTCACCCTCAGTGCTTCACATACTGCCTTCTCAGGGGCCCACTGTCTGGCCTCCCAGGCCTTGTGGAAGTGGGGTGGAAGTCTTCACAATGCCACAACTCTTGCATTCTGCAAGCACCTAAAGCCAGTGCTATGTGGATGATGATACCAAGGTCTGCTGCCAGCTAGAGCAGTAGCCAGGCTTGTCTTTCTCTTGGCTGTCAGGGGTGAGTGCCTGGAGCAGTGGGCACTCTGAATCCAATTCTGAGGAACAAACTTTCTATGCTGCTGCCATTCTGGATCATGGTGTTCTGTGGTTTTCTCCTCAAGCAAAGTCTCTCTCTTTTGCAGTTTTTGTTTGTCTGTTTGTTTGTTTGTTTGTTTGTTTTGGTGCTGGGCATTGAGCTCAGGACCTCATGTTTGCCAAGCAGGCAATTATGCCACTGAGCTAAACCCCCAGCCCTTCTTTTGCAGTTTTGAAGCTGGAAAAGGGGAAGACTCGCTGCTTCTCATAATGCCTTCAGGCAATCTTTTGTATTCTGCTCTTCAGACCACAACATTATTGGATCTTCCTTTCTGGCCAAACTCACCTCATTTTAAATCATTCTGATGGACCATTTGCTCTTGATTCTCAACATAGATCTGGCCAAAAGTCCCCAACAATATTCATGCCACAGCCTTAACATTAGATTGCTTTGAAATTTCTTCTGCCAGATTAGTCTACTTCCCTTAATCTCAGTCTCAGACAGAGTCTCTGGACATGAGCAAAATGTGGACAAATTTCTCAACTCAAGAAGTAATGCAGTACTTCTTACCAGTTGAAACCACCTGATCTTAGTCTTTACTGGTTTTCTGGTCTTCTGACCTCTGACCAGAATCTCCCATACAAAACAGTATGAGGTGTTCCTGCTCTACTCTTTGAGGTGATACCTCCAAACTTTTCCAAACTCTTCTCAAAAGCCATTCCCTAAGGCTCTTGAACCATATGGTCAGGTATAGTTATAGCAATGACCCCCCCTCCCACTTCCAATGGAAAATTTTGTGTTAGTTAATTTTTCTCTCGCTGCCAGGACAAGATATATAACATCCAAAATTAAGGAAGGAAAGGTTTATTTAGCTCTAAGTTTGTAGAAGTTTCAGTCCATAATCAGCTGGCTCCCAGGCAGGGTGGCATGGTATAGGGGCAAGCATTAAAGGCAACAGAAAATAGCAAAAGCAACAGAAGAAAAGAGGGGAGCACAAGCCTCTTCCTCCCTAATATTGTAGTGGGCTATGTGCCCACGCCATCTCCATGTTCTTCTCTTGTATAGGCTCAAGATGTTTACAAAGGGAGGACCCTGGTCCTCTGCTGAGTCACTTCGTTAAATGGCTAAGCTTCTCAAGATGATACAATGTATCAACCATTACAGAAGGCAACATATTTCATATTTCTATAAGAGGAAAAGCTCTCAACTAGAGCTTTTTCCAGAGGAAAATCTATGAAGGACCAACTTCATAGTACACACATGTAGCTGTCCAGCAATACCATATGTCCAGCAAGACCGTGTGTTAGGGATCTTAAACAAGTCGATGGTAGAAATCCAAGACACAGTTTTGGCAATTTAAACTCATAAAAATAAGACATTTGTATTATGCTTTAAAACTTACTGCTACGAAATTAGCTGGAAATAGGGCCAGCTTTTGCCAAAGGAATTCCATGGTGACTCCACCTAGCCTGGAAAAAACATTGTTTTTAAAAGCACTTCCTTACATTCAAGTGGAAACAGTGAGTCGGAGATAGAATGCCCTAACTGTAGAAATAAATAAGGAAACATAGTTGTCTTACAAAAATGACTGAAAAGTTGGGAATTTTGGAATTGAAATGTGAATTCAAATTATGGTAAGGAAAGATGTGGCTCTTGATTCTCAGTAGAATTTTATTTAGAGGACAAGAAAAGGTTTCAACTCATATACTAACACAAGCAATGGTCAAAAGTAATAAATCACTCAAAAAATCATCAGAATTTAATCAACAACTAAGAAATGTTTTGGTGATAAAGAATAAATATCATTGCCTGCAATACAAAGGGAATTATTTGTAACCACGGTGGTTAGAAAAACCATCTTTCAGTAAATTATCCCAAATCATGGCACATAGAGTCCAAGGACAGTTTGTACCTAGTCATGGAGGAGTCACAAGAAATTGAAAGGCTATTTTGGAATATCTTTGGCAACAGGCTTCAATAAAATATGGGAAAAGGAGAAAAGGAAGAGCTTAGAGACACAAAGAATGTTAAAGTAGGTATTTTCAAAAACTTTTATGATAAAGATTAAAACTCACTACCTCCACTGTTAGAAATAATTTGTCTGATTCTTCATGAACTTCTGATTTCTCAATTCAGAGCACTTTCTTTGTCCATGTCCTACCTAGCTTGTAAGAGTCTTTCAGTACTACAGTGGTACCTTGGTTTACAAACAATTTGCTTCATGACTTTGGGGAAGGTGTATGCATTTGTGTTTATTTAGGTAAGATAGCCATGGTCATGTTTGTCACCAGATGTGGAGTTTAGGAAAGGATGTAAAATTTTGCTGAAAGTTTGTTTTGTGAACCAAATTATTTGCAAACCGCAGTGTTTATGAAACAAACTTAGTACTGCACTGCCTGTGTAACATAGGCAACTCCCATTTTTTTGCTTGAGACTCTCTTACGTTCTCCAGATGTCTACATTTTTAGTTCTAACTTCTATAACCACTCATCATATACTTATTGAAGGTCTTAAAATACAGGAGAATGTGGTAAAAAGAGAGGGTCATTTAGAGAGCAAAAAGGAGCTTGTTTATCAGAGTGTGGCAAGGCAGATGGCAGAAGGTCATATGTCTGAGTACCTAGAGATTTGCAGTACTGAACAGCAGGTGATGGAACACATCTGAAGCACAGGGAGCAAGTGGAATTCTGCAAGGGAGGAAGGGACAGCAGTATTGAGACAGATGGGAGGTGGGTCAGAAACACTCTTCATGTCCTAGTAAGAAGCTCGGATTTGTCATGATGGTTAAAGGAATTGCTAACAGCTTTTTGCCCTGATATCTGAGATTTGGTTGAATTTCCTTTTAGAAGAAGTCATTCTTTTTGGTGGCAGAGTGAATGGATTGCAAAGAGCTCATATTGGAGCCAGGTGGGTCCACTTAGAAGTCAGTGCAGAGATCAAAGTAAGTAGCCCCCAAAAGCCTAAGTGAAACACACAAGCAGTGTAATTTAGGATATCCAGGAAGGAGAGATATGCAATCAGTGGAAGTTGGGAGCAGCAAGGGAATTAAAAAGGCCACGGTTGACCACTGGCTTTCTGATCAGGGAAATGGGATATGGTGATGTTTGTCATCAAGAAAAAGAAACTATAATGGAAGTAGTCTTGAGGAAGAGAGGATGTGTTCAAATCATTTTAGCATCCTCTTTCTCTTGATTTGAAAGTATTGCTTCCCTTTTAATTTCATTAAAGAGTTTGAAAAGTAGCAGTTCTAGGTTTTCTCTAAGTTTTTTGTAGAATTAGGCAATGAATTTGTCAGGGCTTTTCTTTGTTGTTAAAGTTTAACAACACACTTGCTGCCAGGTTTTTAATTACATCTGCAATTTCATTGACTGATATTGGTTTACTTAGAATTTTTATATTTTCTTGATTCAGCTTTTGTAACATATATCTGGGAATCTGTCCATTTCTTCTGCATTTTCCATCTTATTAGAATATAAATTTGTAAAGTGGGTAGTGATGATTGTAGTGGTTGGTTGATTGTGACAACTGAGGTGTTTACAAATTTAAATAAATTGGCATAGCAATTCTATACCCTAGAGTATAGAAGACCCACCATAAGGTTCTCACTGCCTGGAAAATATAAAGAGAAGGAGGAGGGACAGATGAGATTCTGTTCTTCCAAGGGGCTCTAGTCTTTGCCTTCAGTCTGGAAATCATTTCCTGGCTTTCAGCTTCTGCCTTGGATCCTTCAGCCTTCTGGTACAGACTCTTTGGCCTTCCACTGCACACCCATTGG
The DNA here is from genome assembly GCA_004027295.1 of Dolichotis patagonum. Classification (NCBI taxonomy): domain Eukaryota; kingdom Metazoa; phylum Chordata; class Mammalia; order Rodentia; family Caviidae; genus Dolichotis; species Dolichotis patagonum. Next base: position 31,061 of record PVJX010002999.1, on the reverse strand, counting down.
CCTCCTGGTGCAGACTTGTATGGGACACTTCAGTGAACTCTAGACCTTGGATTGAATCCTTTGGCCTCCAGCATGCAGACACCCTCTGCATGCTTTCTTATCCAGCTCTGTGGCTGGCCATTGTAAACCAATCTTGCAATTTCTTATACATGTGTGTATATTGTGTTATATCTATTTCTCTAGTAAAACTCAGACTTAATACTGATTTTGGTACTGGGAGTGGCCCTAGAGAAACAGAATTAAAATAATGGCATTCTTTAATGACATTAGGGTTTTTGGAGTTGGTGCTGCAATTTGGTAAGACCTAAAGATGCCATAGTCTCTCCTAATTCTGTGGAGCATATTGATAATCCTTGGCATGAACTGTTTAAATTAATATGCTGTGTAGATCCATTTGATTATCCTAATTCACCACTTGTGAGATGTCAGGAATTTAGCGACTCTGTACATGAAAATTTTAAATACCTTCAGCAGAGGAGGAAATATAATGATGCTGGCTGGTTGGTCTTAGCTTCTCTGGACAAACTAGTGAAGGAAAATCCCCATCTCCGGACGCATAAAAAATTTACAAGTTTCTAATTGGCTATCCATATGCAGAAGACTAAAACTAGACCCATTTCTATCACCATGTACTAAACTAAAATCTAAATGGATCAAAGATCTAAACATTAAAACAGAAACACTAAATCTGTTGGAAGACAAAATAGGTAAAAATCTCAATGATATAGGAGTAGGTAGAGAATTCATGAACAAGAATCAAACCACACGGGAAATACTTCCCAGAATCAATAACTGCAACCATATCCTATTAAAGAGTTTCTGCATATCGAAGGAGATTTCCAGCAGAGTGAAAAGAAAACCCACATTGGGAAAAAATCTTAATGGGTTGTCCCTCAGACAAAGGACTTCTCTCTAGAACTTATAAAGAATTAAAAAAAAATCAGACCCTCAAAATTCAAAGACCCAATCCAAAAATGGGCATCTGAAATGAATACACAGTTCTCAGATGAAGAAATACGAATGGCAAATAAATACATGAAAAAGTGTTCATCATCATTAGTCATGAGAGAAATGCAAATTAAAACCACACTGAGATTCCATCTCACCCCAGAAAGAATGGCCAGGATAAAAAAAAAAAAACCTACCAACAACAAATGCTGGAGAGGCTGTGGGGAAAAAGGAACTCTTCTGCACTGTTGGTGGTTGTGTAGACTGGTACAACCACTGTGGAGGTCAGTCTGGAGATGCCTCAAAAAGCTGAGTTTGGAAGTCCAATTTGACCCAACTATTCCACTTCTAGGCATATTCCCAGAAGAACTGAAAACATCATATCACAGTGATATATGTGCATCCATGTTTAATAGCAGCACAATTTGTAATAGCCAGATCTTGGAACCAACCTAGGTGCCCATCAACTGAGGAATAGATTGAAAAAGTTGTGGTATTTTTATACAATGGAGCACTACACAGCTATAAAGAATGATCACATTGAGATATTTATAAATAAATGGACACAACTTGAGACCATACTCATAAGTGAAATAAACCAAACTCAGATGTGTAAATACTGTATAGTCTCCCTAGTATGAGAGTTGGTAAGACTATATAAGATTTTATGGTAATCATGATTCCCCATTTCATTGCTTTGAAGCTTTTCAATGTTTTCATTCATCAGTTGGAATGGTTTTATTCTGTTTTGTTTAATTTTATTATGTGTGATGATATGAATAGCTGTTTTGAAGAAAACAAAACATTTATATACTCTTACCAACTCTTACCAACTCTCATACTGGGGAGACTATATGGTATTTACACATGTGAGTTTGGTTTATTTTGCTTATGAGTATGGCTTCAAGTCATGTCCATTTATTTATTTATAAATATCTCAATGTGGTCATTCTTTATAGCTGAGTAGTACTCCATTATATAGAAATGCCACACCTTTTTATCCAGAATTTGTTGTTGGTAGTTTTTTTATCCTGGACCTTCTTTCTGGGGTGAGATGGAATCTCAGTGTGGTTTTAATTTGCATTTCTCTCATGACTAATGATGATGAACATTTTTTCATGTATTTATTTGCCATTTGTATTTCTTCATCTGAGAACTGTGTATTCATTTCAGATGCCCATTTTTGGATGGGGCCTTTGATTGGGGAAGAATCTTGATGCACCAAAAATTCATACAGTTAATTTTTCTTCCATTTTTCCCCAGAGGGGCCTAAGGCCCTTTGCCCAAGTGACTGTCCACTGGTGAAAGGGGAGTGATCAGACATTTCAGGGACTACTGGACACTGATTCTGAGTTAATACTGACTCCAGGGGATCCAAAACTACATTGTTTCCCTCCAGTAAGAGCAGAGGCCTATGGAGGCTGGGTGATGAATGGAGTTTTAGCAAAGATCCATCTTACACTGGGTCCAGTAAGTCCTTGGATCCACCCTGTAGTCATTTCCCCTCTTCTGGTATGTATAATTGGGGTAGATGTAATTAGTCCCTGGAAGAATCTTCACATTGGTTACCTAACCTGTAATATGAGGGATATTATGGTTGGGAAGGCCAAATGGAAGCCACTAGTATTGCCTTTACCTGGTAAAATAGTAAACCAAAAGCAGTATCACATTCCTGTAGGGATCCCAGAGATTACGCCACCATCAAAGACTTGAAGGATTCAGAGGTGGTGGTGCCCACCACATCTCCATTTAATTACTCCATTTGACCTGTGTAGAAGACAGATGGATCTTGGGGAATGATAGTACATTACCATAAACTGAATCAGATGGTAACTCCAATTGCAGCTGCAGTACCAGATGTGGTTTCCTTACTTGAGCTGATTAACACATCTCCTGGTACTTAGTATGCAGCTATTGCTTTGGCAAATCCCTTTTTCTCTATCCTACCTAGAAGGACCATCAGAAACAATTTTCTTTCATATGGAAGGGCCTGCAATATACCTTCACTGTCTAACATCAGGGGTATATTAACTTGTCAGCCCTACATTACAACTTAGTTCATAGGGATCTTGATCACCTTTCTCTCCTTCATGATATCACAATGACCCATTAAATTGATGACATTTTGCTGATTGGGCCTAGATATCAAGAGATATCAAACTTTCTAGATTTGTTAGTAAGGCATTTGAGAGCCAGAGGATGGGAAATGCATCCAATAAAAATTCAAGGTCTTCTTACCTCAGTGAAATTTCTAGGAGTCCAGTGGTGTGGAGCATGTAGATATTCCTTCTAAAATAAGAGATAAATTGTTATGTCTGGGTTCCCCTACAACTAAAGAGGAGGCACAATGCCTAGTGGGTTTATTTGGACTTTGGAGGCAACACATTTCTCACTTAGGTGTCTTATTCCAGCCCATTTACCAAGTGATTTGGAAATCTACTAATTTTGGGTGGGGCTCAAAAGAGGAAAAGGCTCTACAACAGGTCAAGTCTTCTGTGCAGGCCACTTTCCCACTGGGGCCATGTAATCCAGTAGATCCAATGGTACTTGAAGTGTCAATGACACCGTTTGGAGTCTCTGTCAGGGCCCTATGGGAGAATTTTGTTGGAGGACTTTAGCATTTTGGAGTACTTTTCTGCCATCATTTGAAAACTACTTTCCCTTTGAAAAACAGCTCTTAGCCTATTACTGGACCTTAGTCAAAACTGAACACTTGACTATGAGATTCCAGGTCACTACGTCACCCGAGTTTCCTATCATGGCCTGGGTATTGTCTGATCCACCGAGTCATAAGGTTGGATGTGTATAGCAGCATTCTATCATTAAATGGAAGAGGTATATCCATGATCAAGCCAGGGCAGGACCAGAGGGTATAAGTAAATTACATGAGGAAGTTGCCCTGATGCCTATAGCTCCTATGCCTGCTTTATTGCCTTCTGTTTCCCAGCATGCACCTTGTATGGTGTACCATATGATCAGCTGTCAGAGGAAGAGAAGGCTAGGGCTTGATTTATGTATGGCTCTGTACATTATGCAGGCACAACCACAAGTGGACAGCTGCAGCATTATAGCCCCTTTCTGGGATATCCATAAAGGACAGTGGTGAAAAGAAATTGTCACATTGGGCAGAACTTTGAGAAGTGAATTTGATGGTACATTTTGCCTGGAAGAAGAAATGGCCAGATGTGTGACTGTGTACTGATTCAAGGGCTATAGCCAATGGTCTGACTAGATGGTCAGGAACTTGGAAGGAACATAGTTGGAAAATCAGTGACATAGAAATTTCGGGAAGATGCATGTGGCTAGACCTCTTCATATGGGCAAAGGATGTAAAAAGATTTGTTTCCTATGTAAACACTCACCAAAAGATAATATCAATAGAAGAGGACTTTAATAAGCAATTGGATAAGATAACTCATTCTGTGGATAGTTTCCAACCTCCTTCTTGAGCCACCCTTGTCATTACCCAATGGGCTCATGAACAGAGTGGCCATGGTGGCAGGGGTGGAGGGCATACATGAACTCAGCAACATTCCACTCACCAAGGCTGATCCAGCTATAGCCACTGCTGAATGCCCAACATACCAGCAGCAGATGCATGCTCTATGAGCTAGTATGTGGTCTATGTTGGAGCATATCCTGCACAGCTGAGAAAAATGTGTATTCTGAATTTGTGGAGTGGAGCACTCTGTAGATATCTAAGACCATTTGTTCAAAAGTTTGTTTCAGTTATAATATTCATCATTGACTTTTTGTCTAGTTGATCTCTCTACTTGTGACAGTGGCATATTGAGGTCCCCCACTAGAATTGTATTAATGCTTATTTGGTTTTTATGACCATTAGTATTTATTTTTGGGTGCACTGGTATTTATTGAATATATATTCATTATTACTATCTTTTCTTCTTGGATTGCTCCTTTAAAAAGGATGTGATGACCCTTTTTGTCTCTCTTGGTCAGTTATGTTTTGAAATCCACTTTGACTTCAAATAGATTAGCTACCCCTGCTTTTTTTCCAGGTTGCTGTCACATGGAATATTCTCTTCCATCCTTTGACTTTCAGTCAATGAACTTCTTTTTTAATTAAATATATTTGTATACAACATATTGTTAGATCTTGTTCTTAATCCAGTCTGCCAGTCCATTTCTTTTGATTGGTTAACTGAGACTATTAATAGTGATGGTTATAACTGATATGCATTGATTTACCCTTGTCATACCATTTTCCTGTTGCTGACTCCCTTTCCCCTCTATGCTTAATTGGGATTCATGGAGTTGTAATCTTTGTTATATCTTTCTAGAATGTCCTTTAGAACATTTAGGTGTATTGGTTTGGTGTTCATGATATTCCTAATGTGTTCTCTGTCATGGAAATATCATATTTCTCCAACAATTGTGAAAGATAATTTTGTGAAGTATTTCAGTGTGGTTTGGGGGTTGTTTTCTTTTAGGGTTTGAAATACTTCAGTCACAGCTCTCTGTGACTTGTGAGTTTGTATTGAGAATTGTGCTGTTCTTCTGATAGGCTTTCCTGTATAGGTGACTTGTTTATCTTCTCTAACAGCTTTTAATATTTTGTTCCTGTGCTAAATTTCTGAAATCTTGATTATATCTTGGATTTTTTTTTGATTGTGGCTAATGGAGTTCTATGTGCCTCACTTAACTATATGTCAAATTCTTTTTCCCTACTTGAAAAAACTTTCTGCTGACTACGTGAACAGGTTTTTTCTTTTGTGTCATTTGTTGTGTCTTCTGCTTATTCATTGATTCTGATCAATCTTATGTTATTTGTCTTTGCATCATCTAGCAGCTGCCTGATTGATTTCCCATGGCTCCTTGCTATTTCTAAGAAATATTTCTTTTCTTGATTTCTAACTTCAATGCTGTCTTCTATCTCTGAGATTCTGTCCCATCATTGGCTCATACTGCTGAGTATAATTTCAATGGACATTTTATCTCCTGGATATCTGCTTGGATCTGTTTTATGGATTCTATTTCTTTCTTATGCTAGATGATTATGATTTCCATTATTTTCCTAAGATCCTCTATTTTTTTTATCTGCATCTGTTCTAGAGTTATTTCGCATGTCTTTCATTGTGGCCACTATCTCTGTAGTTATCTGAGAAATTATTTCTGATTTGTTTTTTTTCTAGACCCTCATTCATTTACTTTATTATACTCATTGTTACAACTTCAGAGAGTTCAAATAGGTAACCTTTGTATTATTCCTCCTCATTGCCCCCTGGGTTTCCTTTGGTGAGCTGGACATCTGGTGTTGCATTTTGTTTAAATGTCTTCTCATTTTTTAAAGGTTTAATTTCTGAGTTGATACTTGTAGATTTCAAATGGTGAATAACTTAATTGCTAGTATTTAGAACCTTTAGAAAATAACTATTTCTCAGATGTGTCTTCCAGATGTGGCTGGATTTTGGGAGTCTGCTGCAAGGTCCTAACTCTTCAATTTATTGAGGATGAGAAGTTTCTGCCTACTCCACCCAGCCCCTGGTTCTTAGGCACTAGCCTATGGTATTTTTTATAACCCTTAGGCAAACTGAGTCTTGGTATACCAGGAAGAACAACTGGTTAGAACAGTTATGTTACTTCGGCTTAAGTGATAAAATCAGTAATAGCAACAGCAGTAAACATAACCTAAGGTAGCAATTATTTTGCCAGCTTTAATCCTATGAACTTTGTATATGGTTATATTACAAAATCTAAAATGAACAAGAAAATTATTTATAGTCAATAAACCCTCCATATAAGAATTATGGTCTCAGAAAATTTAAAAGATATTATGGGAAAATGGAGGTGTAGAAGAAGAAGAGACTATAAGCTAGACTGGTGGACAAAGGAAGGTCATGAAAACTTTAGGAAACTAGTAAAGAAGAAAGAAGGAATAAATAAAAACAAGAATAGAACAAAACAACAAAAAACTAGAAACTGTATTCACATTTATATAAAACAGGAACAATCAAGAAAACACAAAGTCAAACAAAAAACAAGAAAAGAAAGAAAGAAAAATAAAATAAAAATAATGTTCACTTCAAGGTGTGTCTCCGCTATCACTGGTAGACAACATGGGCAGCTAGAGTGCAGATCCAAGTTGATTAATTCCAGAAAGATAGCTCTAGCTTTACAGTGGAGTTTTGGATAATCCCAGTGAACCTGAACCGTTAGGCAGTGAGGGTGGTACCAGAACAATTTAGGCTACAACTGTTTGCACACCCCCTCTGGCTTAAACTTGACTCTCTGTCAACTTGACCTTGGCTCTCTGACTTCCCACCAATTTGAACTCGGCCATTAGTTGGAGCTAGCAGTACTTACTCAGGGTTCTGAGCTCGGCTGGTCCCTCTTTAGGATGGCTGCTGGCCAATCCCCCTCTCCTGGGGGACATCTGAACCCAAATAACTCACTGGTCACTTTAGTCCACTGTATCCACTGCTCTATTTCACTGGTGTGTTTTTCTGTGGAGGCCTCTAGGATTGCAAGTGGTCACTGTGCATCTGCAAGTTTGGGCAGCCCTGCCCATGCAGTGAGTCTGGGCTCAGGGAGAAAGCACCACTTGCCACCTCCACCTTCTTCATTGAAGTCTTTCTCTTTGCTGTGGGCTTTAATTTCCCCTTCGGATCCTTCCTGGGTCCCAGAGACCCACCTCTGTCCTTCTCCTCCTCACACTGCTGTATTTCAGTGTCTCAACAGTAAATAAGCCAAGAGAATCTGCATAAGAAAAGCTTGAGCTATAGTCAGTCTCAGCCACTTAGTTGTCCTGAGATTCTTGATGCATTACCTAACTCCCTTTCTTTCCCTGACTCAGCTCATTCACTGATAAAAGGGGCACAATGTCTACTCGGAAGCACTGCTGTAAAGGTGGGAGACACACCATACAAATTTCTCAGTGCATGAGGGAGACTTAATGTGATATGATAGATAAGGGTTGGCACCCTGGGGTTTGAAGTTTTGTGTTTGAATCCCACTTACCAGCTGAAAGGTCTGGGCAAGGACAGCTAAGTTTCCTAAACTGTGCTTCTTCTTTTTTTTTTTTTTTATTTTGGTACTGAGGATTAAAGCAAACTGTGCTTCCTAACCCGTTGAATGGAATAATTCTGGCACTTGTATCACTGTGTTGAGAAGAACAAATGAAACCATACCCAGTTTGCTTTGCTGAGTGCTATGTGCAGAGTAAGAACTGGGTAAGTCAGTTGTTGCTAGTAAGTAGCACTATCATTTCTTTACTTTTAGTGCTTACAACCCTCTACAGGGTTAAAGGGTGCTTAGAAGTAGTATAAAGCTTTTTTTTTGGTACCGCGCAGGTGCTTATGCTGATGAGCTAAACCCTCCACCCCTAGTATAAAGTGTTTTTTTTTTTTTTTTAACTGTTTTCCTTTTTTCTCAGCAAGGTCTATTTGAACAAAAACAAAGTTTCAGTGGATTTCTCAGTTACATTAGTACCTTAACTTAAAAAGGCAACTTACAGAGTAAAGAATCAATCATTTCACCTCCCACATCCCTTAAAATCTTTTTATTGGAAGATCTTATAAGTAAATCAGTGTATTACGAACCTGAAAACTGAGTTATGTTGAATGTACTGTGCTGCTTCCAATTTTACTCTGAACACAAGTGAGTCCTCACAGACACTCAGGCTCTTAGCATCAGCACCACAATTATCCGGGCAAGAGCCCCTTATCTTCCAGAGGCAAGGTGGGGTTCAGAGCCACAGTCCACAGCCACCGAACAAGATACAGAGTCCTCTGTGCATCTGAAACATCTCCCGTGCTCACTGTGGTTGTGTGATTCTAATGGCAATCCTAGCACCATTTTGTTTTCAGAGTTTTACTTAGACTGTGAATGTGTTTTTGCCGCTGCAGGTTTTGATGCTTCTGATAGCTGTGGGTTCTGTGTTTTTAATTTCCTTTTCTAGTCATGGTTTTACTTAGAAGCTCAATCATGGGTTTGAAAATAGGATTTGCATTCCAAGTATCTGTGTGCCTGGCTGCCAGAAAGTGTTGACATCATTGCTGTCCTGTACATCACCCATTGTCTGAAAAACGGTGTGTCAGAGATCAGGCCTTGGAGTGTCAAACTGGGCTGTTAAATTAGGAAGGGATCTGCGCAAGGCCTGAAGCTTTCTTCTTTTGATCATTATCAAATGTGCACAAGAGTGTCTGCTGGCATCAGGTACACCAAAGCATGTCTCTGGTACAATAATAAATAAAACTTTTCTGCCTCAAATCCCTTTGCTTTCTGGTGTGGGAGAAGGAATAAAAACAAAAAGTGTGAGGCAGCCTTTCTGAGGAATTGATATTCAGAAACATTTGGGGAAGCAGAGATGATTTCCAACTGAGAAGTATTTGTGGAAAAGAGTGCTGAGAAGGAATTCCTGGCTGAGGGAAAATGGTTTCCCAAGGTCAGTGGTTTCTTTGAGGGATTAGTAAATTTGGCTTGTCCACAGCATAGGTTTCAGGGCTTGGACAGTTTTGAAATAGAAAACTGGGAAATAAAGAATTGTATTTTGTGATTATGACTCTGAAAATAGAGAGAGAACTTCATTCTGTAGGGTGGCAAGGAAAAGGAAACTTTGAAAGTTTTTAGGCAGGAATAAAATGATCAGACATTTAGAAGGCCCCCTCTGGAATTCACTCAGCATACCAAATTACAGACCTAATCATTTCTTGTTGAAAGGAAAACTTGAGCAAAGTAATCTGAAGGAATGTTCTTACCAAGGAGATGAGTAAGGTGTTTTGCACCTGCATGATTTGGAATATTCTCTCTAAAGAAATAATATAGTCATGCAAAAATCCTTCCTCACCTCCCAGAGCAGTCCACCTTCTGGATAATCACTGCCTCCAAGGTTATCACTGTTGCACTGATGTATCCTTGCGAGTGCTTGTATCTTATTTTATCTTGTTGGGTTGACATTTTTCCAATGTATTTACTCTTGGTCTCCATTCATTAGCAGCACTCTCAGACTTTGTTTCCTGAGCAAGCTGCTATGAGAGTGATGGCTGTAGAGAATGAGCTCCTGTCATCTGTCCATGTAGACGGATGGTGCTTGTGGATAGATGCACGCCACCCCCACCAACCCATATGTTAGGGATTAGCAAACGCCAAAAATTGTTGACCAGATGAGAGGCAATATGGGGATAAAAAGAAGTTGAAATGAAAAGTAGGCACACTTAAACATGGTTTTATCTCTTGCATTTACTATCTGACACCACTGATCTGAACTTTCATATTCTTGGAATTAATGGGATCATTCTCATCTGGTTGTTGAAAAGACTGGAGGTGATAATGTCTTAGAAAATGCTCCACAAATATTTGCTTCATAATAGAGTAAGAATAATGTGTGTGTTATTATGTATTATGCTTATGATTTTACAAAAAATATTCACCTCCACTTTAGGAAATTTCATCTTCAAAAGTAATCCCTTTTCATAGATAAGAAAACAACCTCCGGAAGATGAATTGCCTTACTCATGATAAAGGAGCTCTGAAGGTGGAAACAATGTCTGTTCTTTTGATTTCTAGACCAGCCCTCTAAGTACACCATTTGGCTTTTTAATGGAAACCAAAGGTTCATTTTACTAGCTTCTCAGTACTCAATCAAGAACTCCATGTACTTTTCTTGTTTGAAATTGGAAGTGCAGACACTTAATTATAACTTTTGATTGCTTGAAATTATAGGGCTATAGAGTGACTGGCACGTGTTTCAGAGGAAAATCATATTCTAAATCTTGAAATAATCATCTCCTTTTTTTCTTATGCAAGAAGGATGCAGGGATCTGGGGCAGTACATCACAAACTCACAGTGTTTCCTAGGACGACTCCCAGGCTTTGAAAACAACTCTGTGGAAATAATGGACTTAGATAACATATTTCTCCATCTAATTGATTAGATTTTTACTGAGTTTCCATTCAAATTATTGGAGTCTTAAAGTTCTCATATATGGCTTCTTGGAAATAGTGAGTTCCTAGGGCTTGTGGAATTGACACAGATTTGAAGAAATTGGGACACTGAGCATAGGACATGCAACAGACACAACTCCAGAAATTTACAGGAAACAGTAATTTTTAGAACCCATATCCTCATAGTTGTGGAGGCCAGGAGTCTGACACTGAGGTATTGAAAGAGCTGTGCTCCCTTTGGGGCTTCACCAAAGAGACCCTCCTTGGTTCTCCCTGGCTTGGTTGATGGCCAACAAATCCAAGTATTCCTAGGCCCACAACTTCATTTTCTTCTCTTTCATCTTCACATGGGGTTCATTTCATCCCCATGTGTCTATCTCTGACTCTCCCCTCTTTTCTGTTACGGCAGCACCAGTCATTGAATTTAAGGCCTACCCTAATCTAGTGTGGTTTCTCCTTAACTAGTTTCATCTACAAAGACCCTATTTCCAACTAACGTCGTATTCTGGGGCTCTGAAACATAAATACTGGGGTAAACAATTCAACTCACCATAATCTCTATTTATAAACCTGAATAAAATACAAAAATATCTCAAGCAAGTATACAATTTTGAATAATTATAATTTTAGAGATAATATCAGTCCAGTTATTGGATTTTCATTAATTCCAAGTATGTTTACCACCTCTACCCCCATCAAACATAGTCACACTACATAAGGGGGCCCTAGCACCCCTTGTGCTTTCACTGAGACCTCCCAAATCTGATGTCTGCACAGACAGCCTAATCACTGCAAACTGGAACAGGAACAACTCCATGGAGAAAGTCAGAATCAAATCTAATTACTAATTCAGGTCCTGGGAGAACATCAGCACAAATTTCATCTGATCAGGAAATGTAAACTTTTGAATGCGCTTCCATTTGAAGAAACTTGACATTCTATGTTTTCCCTGTAAATACTGTTCAAGGTCAAAGCATCTATGTTGGGTCTCAAAAGATGATTATGATTACAGTAGAGGTAGAAAGTTTTTTGGGTCAAGAAGACAATGTGGAAAAATACATATATAACACAAAGGCAGGAGCAGCCCCATAGTAGGCACTTGCATGGCTGGAGCAGAGGATGCTTGGAGAGAAGCACCACACTCTCTACTTGTCCTATGAAGCCCAAGGTGGATTTGGTCAGGTTCCCAGATGAACCTGGCATGGACTGGATATCATCATTTCCTTCCAGAACACCTGGCTCCTTGTCTTTATTACATTGTCCATCATAGTGCATTACAAATGTTTGCTTGGTCACTTCACCTGTCAAACTAAATTTTCAAAAGGAAGATTGTGTGCCAGTTTTCTTTGTATCTCTGGTGTCAAGCATATGTTTGAATATTTAGAATAGATAGGAGCACACTTAAATCTATAGAAACTCATCAGGAATTTCCCAAAATTCTTCAATCAACTTCAATATTCAAATAGCAATTATAATTTACCTTTTTCTTCTCCTACCTGACTCTTCCTGGGGTTGTGTTATGGTTTGTGTTTGGATGGCTCTCCCCCAAGCCTCATGAAATCATGGAGGTGGCTAAACATAGCATTTGTGATTGGTTTGTTGTCCAGCTCTGGGATTGGAGATGTGAGTGCTACACCTGCCAAGGGCAGAGAGCTGGCATACAATATAAGGGAGGGAAGGAGGCGTGTTTTCCTTGTTTTGCCTTTTTTCAATTCTTGTTGCTTTCCACCATGAGCAGCTGCCCCTTAACCATGCCACTCTGCCTTGAACCCACCGGAGTATGGATTGAAACCTCCAAAAAACTGTGCACTACATAAACCTCTTCTTGCTTCACTTTAGGCATCAGGTATTTCATCTCAACAATGAGAAAAAGGTAACCAAGACAAGCTGCAAAGGCATGAGGTGAACAAAGCAGGATCAAAGTGTATCTATGTAGCTTTTTTACTTATTTAATTCAGAAAATAAAAACATAATGGAAGAAGGCAAGAATCACCTCTTGTGCAACACACATGACTTGTTGGCATTTCTGAAGTCGTAGTAGTTTGGTGAAGCTGAAGTTGGTGGAAATGGAAATGGTATGTGAATATGGAAGGAAGGCCTTCAAATGGGGGTGGTATTGGGCTACAGTGAGGGGCAACTTCCTGTTGCTGCAGTTGACTGCTGTGGGCTCGGGTAGCTCAGCCCAGCCTGGATACTGAACCCTGTCTAGATGACCTCCTGGGCTATCCCAGGTAATTCCCAATAAACACATCTGGGAGATCTGAAAGTGATGGTTCTGAGAGAAATGCAGACTTCTGGTGATTGCTTTATTTATAAAATACAAAATAAAATTTTGTGCTGTATCTGCTAAATTTTTCCCTCTCCTTGGTGTGGACCAGATCACTGTCTGCCTCATGGAACAAATGTTCTCTCACAAATGGCAGACATAAGCTCAATGATAGCAGATTAATACTAATTTCATATTTAGGCTCAGGAATCATTTGCTGCAAGGAAGAACGGGGTGAACTATTCCTTCTGCTCTTAGAATTGCTAGTGTACGCTCCACTGGAGAGGCCAGAGGGCCAAATGTTTCACTTGACAGCATGTTTAGGGCACTGAACTAATGCTTTTGTCAAGTGAAAATACTAAGGTTTTACCCACTAAAAATTCTTTCTTCTCAAATTTTTACTAGCTATAGATCTTCTGCCTGAAGCTCCAACACAACAGAGGGAGAAATTAAAATAATAGAAGACAATAAACCAAGTAGGCATAATTGAGTGAAATGTGCATGTATGTCTCGTTTAATGGAGCATGCCAGGGGAAGTCTCCCTGGAGACTGCTCTGAGGCAGAAGCTCAGATGCAGCAAAAAAGAAATTTGGGGCTTGAAGGCATCGTAGTAATACGTTATAGTTACAGGATACTTTTTACCAGGTCACATTCCAGCCTGACATTTCTGCAACATTTAGCTGTATAAATTGCTTGGGAGATCCTGACAGAGCCTTGGCAGAGTAGGTAACTATGTCCAAAACAAATGAGTAGATTTGCTTTTCAAGGCTGGTGGATGGTAATTTTTTTCCCTCTATACCTGGCATAGGCAAGCCCAGCTCCTGGCTGTGGATTGTTTACTGGGCAGGAGTACCAGTGTTGAGGGAGGCCAGATGGGAGAATCATATAATAGCTTGGGATGTGCTAAGAGATAGAAGAATCCAGGTGGGTCTTGAGTAATGAACAGGGGATCCCCTTCGACATGGACTGAAAGTCTGAGATTTGGTTTTGGGTGAAGCTTCTATTCCTCCAAGTGGTGGTCAGATTCAAAGTCTCAGTCAAGTTGATTCTCATGAAAATGACTTCGCAGTTACCAAAATAATCAGTTATAATCAACTTCACATCCCATGGCCCTATGGAGTTGATTTGTGAAGTGGACAGTGTCATTATATTGAGAGGTGTACCCCTGCTGCTAGGGGCAACTAACCTTTACTGGTCCACTCTTCACAACTCCCATCCTCCCTAACCCCAGTGTTTTTTGCTCAGTTGCTTCTTGTAAATGCTATAGGACCATGATCAAATTGATAAGCCCTAGGAAGAGATTCTCACAAATATCTAGTTACTGAAAGACTTCCAAACTGTATCTTACTTTTTGTTTCCCCCATATACTTTCAATCATGACTCCAGTCTCCAACCCCAAAATCTTTATTTATAATGAAATATATGTATAAGTAACACTGTTATAGAAAGATTGGTTGTGGGTACTAAGATATGAATAACTATTTTAATTTTCTTGATATTATTTTATGCATATTTGGTGGAGACCACGGACTCCAGAGCCAGGCCGCATGGACTGGAGACCTCAGTTTTCCAGAGTACGTGTGTGACATTAGGTAATTAATTCAGTGTCTCATTTTCTTGACTTCCTTCTTTGTGAGCTCACTGATGATCTTCATTTGGGAAGTATTTTCTTTTCTTTTTTTTTTTTTTTGGTACCAGGGATGGAACTCATGACTGCATGTTTGCCAGGCAGGTGCTTATGCCACTGAGCTAAATCCCCGGCCCTTGGGAAGTATTTTCAAGAAAGTGTCTTTGCAACTTGAAACATGCCCATTGTAAAAGCCCAACTTGCCAGAATAACATAAGTATTTTTAAACTTTTAACAGATTGAGTTTCTACTCTGTGCCAATATTTTCTTTGTCCATCTACCATTTGCTGTTCCCACTCTCTCAAATCACAGAAGTTGTGTGCATTGCCTGAACTGTGTATCAGGTTAGTGGTCTGAATCTTGGTCCTAGAATTTCAGATCCTGGATTTTTCTTACTGCTCCACCAGCTACCCATCATGAAAGGCAGATGAGCACCTGGGCCTTCGCTGTGGTACAGCCGAGATCAAGGAAGAAACCTGTACCAGGGTTAAACTCTCCCCTGCAACCTAGTAATATGGTTTAAGGCAGCAGCTCAGTTTCTCTGAGACTCAGTGTCTTCGTTTGACACAGATCACCTACAAATGTGTTCTAAACTACACATTTTAAAGAAAGAAGTATTGGTTGAAACGTTCTGTGTACTAAAATTGTACCTGTGTCTTACTGTATATAATGACTTGAATGATTCTCCCTAAAATTGATGTTAGAGACTTAATCCTCAAACACATATCACAGTGGTGTTTGGAGATAGGATGTTAGAAGGTAACTGGGATTAGATGGAGTCACCATGAAGGGATTAATGGCTTTATAAGATGGGAAGAGCTAACCACCCAGGAAGAAGACCCTCACCAGACATAGAGTTTTGATCCTTGACTCCCTTGAAGAAACATGCTTTTTTCTTCACAAATTATCCAATCTTTTCACAAACTGTGTATACACACTGATATAATCTAAATACATGGATGGTAACAGACATTCCTCCTGGGACCTTCTGAAACCTTGCTCTCCTCCTTAGCATCTTTTGGCATCTTCTCCACTCTCACCGTGCACTGATACTGTGATGAGCTTGAAGACATTTGGAGTGGAACTCGTGTATAAAATTAAATGTCAATCTGCTTGAGTTGCCTCCAAATTTCCCTAGGAAACCTGTGCTGGCATTTAATTTCTGATTAACAATGCACTCTCAATCTTTGGAAACCCAACATGCTTTTATTGAGAGTGATTTTTTTTTCTTTAAACAAATCTGTAAAGATTCTTTAGAACTTATTACCCTTTCTTGGCTGTGTTAAGTCTGGAAGAGCATAAGATCTACGTGAAAGCGACACATTTTTGTACTTGAATTTGGCTGGTCCACGGATGTGAGCCAATCTAATTTGTGATAGTGCTGAGGAACTTCTTTTCTGTGTCTTGCTGAGGTTAGCATAATTCACTTGCGTGAAGCCCTGGAGGCGCCAATGCCCTTCCAAAGACTAAACTTGCCTTCTAATCAATAGACCAAGAGAATTTCCATATTCTAAAATTTTTGATTTCTTGTCCGATGATCAATTCAGAATGAAGGATTCCTGTTATCCTAGAGAATTAACAGTCTTCCCAATTTACTTTCAGAGGGACTATCAAAGGGGAATTAATAGTAAAAATGTGTACAAGATCATATTAATCAGTTTGCAATCACTCAAACTTCAAAAACATTTTCCTTTGAAAACAACTCATTTGCACAGCATTTCTGTCTGTAATAACTTTATAAATTATCTGTGGAAATTTTATGTCAAAGGTCATATGCTTTAGACACAAGCTTTGAATTTCAATATCTGTTCAGTTAGCTTCTGTGTGTGGAGAATAATTTTATCTCTCTTTAAGTCCCATTCCCAAAATTTTAAACAGATTCTTGCAAAAAGGCATTTCCTGCATGACTTGCTTAAGCAACACTTTAAGACAGTGTTCCATAAGGCTACTTACTCCCTTGTCGTATTTCAAGTTTACTTCTTTTAAATGGAAAGGTCATGAAAGTCACTCTCCTGTAGCTTGGGCAGCCTGGCAGGGGCTATTCTAGATCAGCCTGAGCTGTGAGCTGACTTCCTCTAGAGTTATGAACAGCACCAGCAAGTTCTGCCAGACTTTGAGCCACTGAGGTTGGGATGTGGCAACCAGCCTTCTGGTTACACCCTGCTCCACTGTCATATCTGGGCATACAGAAGGGATTTTAGGTATCAGGCTGTCCATTGGCATTTAATTCCTATTTAAAAATTTTAGTTTATATAAATGGATTCTTAAAAACCAATATGGGAAATCAGGCTTTCACCAAATCATAGAAGAGTCTTAGTAGATTCATCATTCCTACTAAGACTAAGAGCTGACTCAATTTAATTAAAACAGATTAAGCAACCCTGATGACAGAGTTTTAATTAAGACCAAGACTTTTTTCCATATTTAATCTTTGCAAGGAGGGAACATATCTCCTATTCATGACATTCAAACGTGTGTCCCAATTGACCACCAGTTTGACCACCAGTCAATAACCGTGGATTGTATGTGGTGGAACATGCTCTGGTGAAGACTTTTCCAAGTAGAGCACTGTAAATTTTACATTGGCTTAAGGCAAGGTGTGGTGCTTGGCTCTGGAAAGGATGATAAGCAGTTTTATCTTTGGTTTCTCCCTTTTCCTCTTTCTTCTCTTCTTCCCTCCCTCCCCCTTTCTTTCCTTCCATCCCTGGCCCTGTGCGTGTGCTTGGACTGCTCTCTTTAATTCACCTTCTCAGTGCTAAGTGAGCTTCAGTAGCTTCATTTCAGTTTCAGTAAGTTGGAGACTTTGGAAAAGGCCCTAAGGATACTAAGAACGGCTTTCTATTAAGGATGAACTCTTCAAAGTGTCATGGATGCTTACTTTTTCTTTTTTCAGTCTATAACTGGAAAAAATGAGGTCAAGAGATGCTCAGGGGTTTTGTGAGGTTACTCAGCCCACTTGTTACACAGCCGAGATGAAAACCTCTGTCTGACTGCTGATTTTCCACTGATGAGCCTTCCTACTTCTGACTTTTTCTTCTGCTGATGCTATCAATAATACAGAGCCTGCAAATGTCTCTCTGTACTCTAGTTCTCTGTTGCTCCAATTCATACAGATTCAAGATGTTCTTTGCCAAGAGAACTCTTCTGAGGTAAGCAAGTATCCAAAAATGCCCAAGGCAAGCTTTTTTTTTTTTGCTCCAGGCTTCAGATTACTTCTGACTCATGTCCCTTGATAACTCAGTGTCTTTTCACCACAAATTGATTATTTTCATCACTGGTTCTCTGACTGTTCTTTGGCTTGATTATTCTATTTTCCTAGATGTTTGGTTACAAAATAGGGAACCTGACAAGTTCATACTTCTCTAAGCCAGCGCTGAGGATAGCTCAATTTTCTACCTTTGGTCTGTTATCTTAGATAGGGTTGCTACGAATTTAGAACTTCTGAGTAAATTGTCCAAAGAAATTTCCTATTTTGTGACTTCTAAAAACTGGTCTTAGTGGGAAAGTGACCAGCTCCTTTGTCTGCTTGTCAACAAATGACCTTAGACACTGGGAAATGTTTTCAGGGACCTTCTGACCTCACATGAAAGAAAGTAAAGAAGAAGGAAGAGAGCGGTAACTATTGGGTGATGAAAACATGCAGACCTTTCACAGATGGCATTAGGACTCTGGGATTCTCTTATCATTCCACCTATGTCCCCTGAAGGAAGTTGCTCAAAATAGTTAATACTTAATGCTACATGTTAGAAAGAGAGGACATTCAGAACAGTCCCTTTCAGAAGACAGTACTGGTGAGAAGGGTGCTGGAGGTGTCTGCATCCCCAGATCAGAAATTACCCATTTAGGTTTTGACTCATGGAAAAGTCTAGGAGGTTCTAGAAGAGGAGGTGGGACAGCTTGGGGGCAGTGACTATTATTGCCCCAGAAGGGCAGAGTAGTATTGTTGAGTCATGCTCACTGCGATGTTGGGATCAGTTTGCAATGGCTCTTTGAAATCAGTTGTTGAGTGTTTAGGAATTTTTTTAGTATGTGTTTATGACACATAACAATTAAATTCATCTTGGATGTTTAGAAATTTTGTAAGCTGGATTTTAAGTATAGATCCTATCAAACTTTGCAAAGTTTTAAGTTTATAATTGAAAGCATATTAAAACAAAAGTAGTAAGTGATCAAATCTCATAACTTCCTAATTATTTTATTCCAATTTACTATTATCTGTGCTCATGAGATTATTTACATCTGTTGCATCTTTATGGTAGAAATGTTGTAAAACCATTCACATGTGTGTATCTCCTTTTGTGACACATCTATACTCTGAAATAGACCTGCTGTAAGCCAGTATTCTCTTAACTCGGTTAATGGTTGGATATCTGCCTTCTGCTTTTCTGGACTTCTATATATTCTAGGTGTTCTGTGCTTGCCAGGATTTACCAGGTAAAAGATGTAAGGCATGAATTAAGGTGTCCCTCGGTAGGATTACCATTGTTTTCATGTTGACTATGAGGCTTGTATCACTAGCAGCATGACGTCCTTCCAGTTCTTATTCCCCTTGGTAACTTTGTCTTTCTAGAGCTTTCTTCTTCATTGACTACAGGGTAACTAGATTCTGCCAAATGTTCTACCCATAATTTTTGTACTTAAGAATTCATGTGCTTCAGATTTCTTCTCTTGGTCTTTTGCTCAATCCCAGACAACTTATGTTAACTTTTGTTAGAAAACTAGTGTGTCCTATGCAGAGAAAGGGGTCCTGTGCAAAGATTTCTGTGGGCGAGTCACTGTCATCAGGTTGCATTGATTATGTCTCTTCTATTCAGAAGTATAGTCTTTGCTTTTGATTTACCACTGTTTATTAATGCAAGACAATGTTCATTGAGTCACTTTAAGCAGTTCTGGAAGTCTTCTTTTGTGAGTGTCTTTAGTTGTGCTAGTATGGCTTCCTTGATCTTTTGAATAAACTCAGAACATTTATCTTTCATGGTCATTTTGACTTTGGGGGAGAGCATAATGCTAGATCCTATGAATAAGGGGGATGAGGACACACAGAATGATTTATACATCTGTCTTTCTCTTTGATGGCATTCAGCAGCAGCATTTATCATATTTTGATCATACCTTGTGAAACAGGAACAAAGACTTCCAGAACTGCTTCAGAGAGTGGCGAGAACAATGAGATCAGTGTGTTCAACGTGAAAGGGCGTAATAAGAATGTGTTTTTTCCTTTAATACATTTTTAAAAATTTAAATATTCACCTTATACTTGGATCACATCTCACAGTTATGGCATGGAATGTGATGTTTTGACATCGCTATCCATGATGTGAAAGTTAAATCAAGCTAATGAATATCTACTACCTCACCCATTACAATTTTTCAGTGGTGGAAATGTTTAAATTTTATTTTTTTGGAAATTTTGAAATATATATTATGTCATTATTAACTATGGTTGCCATACTGGGCAATGGATCACTGAAATTATTCATCCCTGTTAAACTGATTTGAAGAAAAAGTTATGTAGCTATTTATGAATTTATGGGATTATTCAAAGAAAATAGCTACTTGATAGCTATTTGAATGTGTGAACACTGCAATATGTGTGAAGAAAAGCAAAAGGAAAAACAAATGAAAGTTATAGGAATTGGTTAAATGTTGAAAGTTGCACATTTTGAGAAGACGCGCATGATCTCCGGGGCCAAAGTGTTTCTGCTGTGGTTTCCGTAGCACGCAAGCCTGTCATCTGGCGGGCTGCACTGTAACAGCCTTTGGACAGTGAAATACATCTCCAGAAAATGTGTATTCATGTTTTTAGTGTAATCATACAGGTATTTTATCACACCACTGAATATTTGCAAGTTTAATCATACTCACCACTTGCCAGTTGAACATTTGCCAGGTACGCTAATGTTAGAGCGTCTTCTGATTTATACAGTAAATAATATTGCATATAATTTTCTTCAGTCCTTTTAAGAACTTCATGCTGTGTGTTGTCATCTTGATTCATAGCTCACAGAGCCTAGAAATGGTTACGCTAGCAGGACCTGGGTGACGGGATCACTGGACGGAGAGCTGAGGTCTGAGCTCCTGACCCTGATGTCTGTCCTGCAATCTGCTGTGTCTTCTGTGGCCTCTGATTCCCCTCAGTGCAGTGTGTTGTTCTCATGCTTGACCTTGCCAGACTCAGTATCTTCTATGGCAAGCAGGTTGGAACTTCGCTGGGCGCAGGGCAAGTAAATATTTTCTACCTGCATTCTTAGGAACTCACTGAATCAGAATGGGCATCCTGAGGGGACAAGGGCCCTGGCTCCTCGGGCCTAAGTCCACAAACCATTATCCACTAAAGACAGACACATATCTTTCCCTATTCTCTTTGCTAACAGAGTGTAGAGTGTGCCCTCCCCATCCTTCCCTCTTACTGCAGCGACTAGGGGTGCTGTCACAGTAGTTGTGGTGATGGGGGGTTAGGACCTCTCCAAGGTGAGAAAGCTGCTGAGCCACACCTTACGTTAGGGAGTGGTCCCCTAAAACATGAGGCCATTCTCACCAGCCAGGGAAAAGTGCCAGGCCCAGCAAACCCTTAAACACTAGCCATGGTCTTTGTTAATGGCACTCTGATCTCTGTCACGCCTGTGTCTCCTTCAGCTGCTCAAACTGAAACCCTTTCTTTTTTTCTCTTCTTTCTCACTTAAAGATTTTATCTTTATATTTGTTCTGTTTATTCTGTTGTCACTGAAACAAGTACCATGCATGCCTATATCCAATTTTCTCAAATGTTTTTCACACATTGCATAAAATAAACTGGAAGTTATGATTTCTTTTCAAAATATCCTCAGTAATTGACAATGAGCATTGTAATAGAAATATTTAGGATCTGAAGTTTCCTTTGGGGAATAAAAGGGCATTAAAAACAAGATATATATTCAGTCTTGAAAGCTAGTTTGTTAGCTACAAAATCTCCTTCTTCAGGTTAAAAATGGGGCAAAATTTCCACCCAGTATATTATTGAACGCTTTCTACTTTTCAGTCTCTGATATCCTTGGGAGAGGCTGTGGCTATTTCTCGCTACTATTGATTGTTTTAGCTCTGGCTTTCTGCCGGCGGAGGAAGGAGCTACGATGTCACTTAAATGGACAAGGGGTCCACTGCAGACCTGTGGAAAGGGGCATGGCCCGGGCTGGATCCACGTGACTCGCAGCCGCCTGGACTCCCCGTCTATTAGTGCTGGTTATAAGAATCCAAGCCATTGCTGTGTAGTCAAGTCTTCAGTATTTAATCACTGTTGTCAGGTCTCTGACATCACAGCGATCACCGACTACTCCAAATCTCCCATGCCCATCCAAGGTTCTTCCTGCGTTGGTGTGCTGGTGTGTGCGCCCCTCGGTGATTCCTTTGGGCACAGTCTTCCTACTGGTTCTGTCCCTGACATGGCTTGTGTCAGGTACGTAGCACAGACTGAATATCAGAACACTGAGGTATCCTCTGCTCTCTGATACAGGAACTTTCGGGCCTTCGTTTAGATGACTAAGGAAAAATGTAAACTAAGAACAAGAAACAATTTTCCCTCCTGGAAGTCAGGGAAGATTTCCTCCCTTGATTTTCTTAGATCCTATACCTTAGAAAACGTAATTCTAGGTAGTTCCTCTCTGAAATGTGTACAAATGCTCTTGAAGTCTACACAAGCCTTTAGTTATATTTGCGACCTGGGAATGCCTTTCTCAGAGACTCGAGAGCTGTGGTTTTGGAATGTGACCAAGAAGGGAGCAAATGCCGCTATCTTCCAATTTCTTTGAGATAGTGTGACCCTGACTTCAGGGGGACTTGTCTCCAAGTTGTGAAACTGTTTATTGTCAGAAAGATGTGACAAGTCTGTCTTTACTCTGCATAAAATCAGCTAACGTGGATAACTGTCTGATTACCAGGTAAAGTTAGCATGTACTATGTGTGGCAAATGGTGCTACGCAATCGTCTTTCTTAAGCACTGGTTGTTTATCTTAAGCACATGTGTGTGACATGGGAAATGGCACATGGAGGACCGGTTTCCCAGGCAGTGAAGGAATTCACCAAGTCCAAAAGCAATGAAAGAGCAAATCTACTAGACATACTGCAAAGGAGCAGAGAGAATGTCTTCACCCCCAGGGGCCGTGCTGTTTTTAAAGAAGCACACTCAAGGGAGTGCCTTACTTGGTTTAAGCACCATCATTGGTCACCAGCCATGGTGTCTGTGCTTTGTGGTATACTGGGTATCACACCAGGGAACAGTTGTACCTGCCTGGCCACATGAAAAAAAGGTGATTGCTCTGTTCTGCCCTCTTTTGTTTTATTCTCTTTAAAATAAAAATAAAAATAAGAAAAGAAAAGAAAAGAAAGATGATTTTCTTTGCAATCTCTTGTTGCCTGTGATGTACATGCAACCCCCAAGGTCCCAGAGTGTGACTATATTTGGAAAAATGATTAAGAGGGAGATGTAAGGTTAGGCCATAATCCAGTGTTATTGGTATTCTAAAGAACAGAAGAATTGGACACGTCTGTAATATCAGAGTTCTGGGAACCTAAGGCAATAGGGTACAAATGAAAGCCCAGCCTGGGTGACTCAGTAGATCATGTCTCAAAAACATTTTCTTAAAAAGGACTGGGGTTGTAGTTCAGTGTGAAGGCACTGGATTCAATCTTTAGTGCCAAAAACCAACAAACTGAAAGATTAGGACACAAACTGCCACGGAGAGACACTAAGTGCTCCAGCGCAGTTACTGAAAGACATTGGTCATTGGGCGGCTGAGAAGAAGCCTAAAAATCAACCCTGATGGCACCTTGGCTCCAGACTTCCAGCATCCTGGGCTGAGGAAAAGTGAATGTTTCTGGTTTAGGCCACTCGGAAGGTATCTCGTTGTTATGGTGACTCTAGCAGACTAGTGCAATGATGTTCTCTGGTTATCTGATATTTTTTAAAAGTTTATTTTGTTACTAATTGATACATAATATAATTGCACAGTTTATGAAAATGCATTGGGACATATCAACATGTTCATACCATGCGATGATCTAGTGACATCTTTGGGCTGTCTTTTTTCTCTAGCATTTGTCATCTGTGGTAAGGACACTTACGGGTAAGATGCTCAGTCATTTCCGTCTTCAGGATGTCCAATTTAAAAAACACAAAAAGTATCCATGTGGGCTTTTCCTATAAAATCTTCTGATATTCTGTCTTCATTTTATGAAAGCAAGTTTATAATTTTTATTTTGAAAATAAAAAAAGAATAAAATCAATGATGCAGAGTTTCAAAACAAATTAATAGGAGATTCACACTGGTCAATACATGGCCTATTGTTATCTTTAAAATAGTCATTCAAATAACAAGGCATAGGCATGAAAAAATGATCAATTGAACAATGAAGCACAAACTATTCTTTTTGATGAACAACAGAAATTAGTAGGATAGCTATCTTCTATACAAAAGATAGATAACTTTTCTCTTCTTTCTTTTCTGCTTTTCCCTATCCTAGTTGTTCCTGCCTTTTGAGCAGTTTCCTTCCCTTTCCCTTTCACAATATCTATAATATTTTGACAAACATAAAAATCTTACTTTATACCTTTTTGTATCTGGCCAACAGATGAGCACCATGGTGATAAATATTGTATCAGTGACCTCATGAAATCGGTTAGATTTTTAGTAGCCTTTTGCACATAATACGTATCTTTTGAAACAAGAACATTTTCCATTGGAACTTCTTTGAGTTTATTGGATTGTGTTACTGATGCTACAACTCATCTGTGCTAGAAACGAAGGATGGGAATATATTTTCCATATTTTAACCTGGAATTTCTTTGGCCCACCCTTCCTGTGTTGATTTTGGGACTGATTTCAGCCATCTGCTTAAAATAACCTTTTAAGTGTCATTCCCGGGTTGCTGGGGAGGTTGCCCTGTGTGGGCAGGACAATGCGGGGCTTGCTGCACCAGGTAGAAGTTTGATTTGTGAATCATGGATGACTTCACTGCAGGCAGGAATAAGGCATTTGATTAAACTGCCATTTGTGGGAATCATTAGACTCCTGCTGGGCATGCTTGATTGCTCCCGTGCTCAAAGCTTGCATCTCATCTGTGAGGCACTATATCAGGACATCTGAGTGGATCTATAACCTGTTGCTTCTTCCATGTAGTTTGAGTTTCTCACACGCCCTGATTTTGTGATGTTCAGAGACTAAGGCAAATACAATAGCCTGTGGAATAGCATCAATGATAACACTATCAATAGCAACCAGGGACATTTACCAATCATTATCACTTGTAGAACCAGTGTGAGTGATGGATGTTGTGGAATACATATTTGGAGGGCATTTTATTAATTAGCATTTGCTCTTGCTTGCTCGGGTGATGATGTGAGCTCTAAATGAATGTGAACACATGCAACGGAGAGCTGTATGCATTTTCCAGTTACCATGCCAACTGTCTTCTGTTCATTTTCTGGTGACATTCTTGACTGATTCTTCTGGGAACTTTGGTCACCACACAAGCCTAAGGCAGTATTTTTTCTTGCTATTTTGATAACATTTCTCTTCTCTCCGAGGGAGACACGAATGGATCTTCACGGTAGGAATTATTTCAACCCGGGTTTGTAAATTTCATAATTAAATATTTATCAAAATTAAATAAATGATGTCATTAACTATTACACTGATAAAAGATTTCTCCCCCGCTGGGATTCTGGCTTCAGAAAGAATCGGAGTTGCGATTGCACGTATGCCCCGCTAGATGGAGCACCGGGAGAAAACATTTACTTTTAGCTTCCTAAATAATGGGAGACAATAATGGATCTTGACGAGTCAATGCATAAAGTAATGACTGTTTGCTGTCTGACAACTTTGGTAGAGATCTTGAGAATGAGATATCGGTTTGAAGGCCTCCTGTCTGTCCAGCTCAAAATAAATTACGTTTCAAGGTGAACATATTAGGAGAGAGACTTCAAATTTAAGCACAACTTTATTTTCCTTTTTACACAATTTTAAAGGAGTTTCTATTTTTCTGAGGGCAAAACAGAAAAATTAAGAAAGAAAAAGAAAGGACAAAAAGCAAAAGACATGCTACATTATCTTCATTCATATGAATGAAAGCAACATTCCCCAGGAGATGTTTAGCTTGTTTGGTTTTAAACTTAAGATTGTAAAAGTGGCACATGTGAGACATTATCTTCCCAGTAAAGGAAGCGTGCTCAGCCTAGGTGTATTTGTGATACCCAATACGCAATTCACATGTGACACTGTTTTTTCAGGGTCCAAATATTTTTAAGCGTATCAAATGATTGGTCTAGGCAGTGGCATGTAACTATTATAAAAGGATGCACAGAATCTCCTCAGGAGTCTGGTAAAACAAACACCTTTAAGTCTAGCCATAGGATTCCCTCTTCCTAAGCCTTCCAGACTCATCTGCTCTTACAACCTGATGAATTTTGTTTGTGATTAGTTCTTTTTTACTGCCTAACATAAACTTCGATTCAGGAAATTAGCCAACTGGTACAGGTTAGAATAAGGTTGAATGTAAACTTCTTAGAGCTTTACTTTACAGTTTATTGATGCAGACCGTTTGCATTAGCTACAAAAGAGTCATCCCTCAGATACTGAGCTCAACAGCAGAAAGTATAACCCCTTTCAAGAGCAATTGGCAAATGCATATATCCCTTGATTCAGCTATTCCAGTGCTAGAGATTTAATATATATACACACTTGTATGTATATTCAAGGTGTAGTGCAAAGATTTTATTATAGTGTGTAAGAATAAGAGTCTTTAAACATCCTAAATGCACACCATTAGGGAACTGGTTCTAAGGATGAGGGCATATTCATACAGTGAAATACAGTGCACTTATTCAAATGGATTCTTTCCACATATTTATGTTTGCTGGTATTTCCCTCTGTATATGTTTGTTGTAGCTCAAACAAATGTTTGAGAAAAATTAAGTGAAAAACTTTCAGAATGATATTGGTGATATGATGTCATTCATATAAAAAATAAGAGCCCATTATTTATACAGATACATATATGTGTGTATTCTCAGATAGCATGGAAAAATCTGGAAAAGCATTTAAGGAAGTGATAACAGTTATCAGAAATGGGACAAGGGAAAGGTGAAATATACTTCTTTCCTTCACTCCTATTCCCCTGTATTGACTGATTACTTTTCCCCTCCAAATCATGTAAATATATTATTTTTAAAACAAAGTGAAGTCACTCATTTGAGTTACTTTCTGAAATTCAGTGTGGATTTCTGAATATAGCTGTGGGTTTTGATCTTCCTCATCCCGGCCTTTAGCTACGGCAGCCTCCTTGTGAGATAGTATTGAGGCCTGAAGGAGCTGAGTTTGAGCTATTTATACAGAAGAGCTGAGGAGACTCTGCGTCCCCTGTGCTCTGGGCAATGTCTTCTTCCACCTCTCCAGGACAGTTTGTGCACCCACCTCTTGCTCTGCCCTGCTTGGCAAGCCTTGGCTGGTGCAGTGTGACAGCTGTCTCCTCACCATGGGACCAAGGCCTGATGCGCCAGGAACAGCTTCCTGCACACTGTCCTTGGAACAGGCTGAAAGAACAGGCAAGATGGATGCTTCCTCACTGCTTCCCCACGAGGATGCACCGCTGACTTCACTGCTATTGATTCGAGGCCCTGCTGCAATGTGGTGTGAGGCACGCAGGGTATCGCTGATTCGTCCAAGGTTATAGGGACTGTCACTGAAATCTGGATGTTCTGCGTCGCTCCTCCAACTTCACCACCTCAACTTTGCATTAGTATTTCTCTGCATTAAAAATTGTGTTAGACTCCAGAAACCGATGGTTTTGGAAATCCAGAGTTGTTGATATTAGGGGACTCAATATTGGGCCTGGTTAAACAATTGGCTCATAATGGCCAATGTCAGAAAAAAGAGAGGACCATGCAGTAGAGTCAGATTTCTAACTCTGCAGCATTGTTACAACCGTATCTTAACATTACTCTTGCCCTAATTTTGCCCAAGGCTGAGGTACAGTTGTGGTGTCTGTCACAGCATCTGTGGCCTAACTGATCTATGTCCTGTATGCAATTTCTCCTAGCAAGTTCAAAGTGGCAAGTTCCTTGTGGGCCACATTAGGCAGCCACGCTGCTTTCCTGACCTGTCCAGGTGCAGAGAGTACCCTTGTGCCAGATGTAAGTCAGGGAGCCTGCAGCAGAGCAGGTGAAGACTGCATCGATGATCCTGGCCAGGGGTGGAGTAATGCTTCATGATGGAGTGGTTTGGGCCCAAGGACCCCAGCCTCATTAAGGACGATCCTTTTGCAAATTACAAGTCAAGGCTAAGAAATCCAGCTGCAAACTTTTCCTGCCTCTTTTTTCCTAACATTATAGGACGGTTCATTTGTTACACTTTCTCTTTCTTAGTCTTCCATCATCAAATAAATAAATAAAAATAAAGTCAATCTGTCTTTAGATAATTTTGTGTTCACTTTTCCCTACCCTTCTATAAATCTAAGACTTACCATCTCAGTTAACTTACACTGGTGGGAGCTTCGGCCTTGCAGGGTGGGTGGGAGGGGAGGGTAGCAGTGAGGGTAGGGGGGCTGGTGGTCAAGAGTCCATAGCCTTGGTGAAGTTTGCATTAAAGAAGTTGCAGAGACTGTGGCAGAGGAAGAATGTGTATTGTTTGTAGGCTCTAAGCGCAGGGCTGGTTTCAGTTCAGTGACTACAAGTTTCCTCAACAAATACCAAGGTTAGATTGTGAAGACACTATTTCAAATGTTGCTTAATAACTTGCTGAAGCAGAAGTTAGTTAAATAAACAAATTTCAGTATCCAGCCATCACTGGCTTTGATTGTGAGTCCTGGCAGCCAGTTTTTAAATATCTCCATTGTATTCCTTGATTCATTTTTGATGCTCTGGTTGCATTTGCTGCAAACCATTTCCTTCCCTCACTTAAACTTCTGGACATCTCACTGGTTTATAATCATTACCCCTGGACTATGATTGAAACCCTCAGATTGAGATTCCTATGGTCTTCCTGGAAATCTATAAGAGAGAGTCCCAGAGATCAATCACAATCATCAACCTTTCTCCAGAGACCGTAAAGGTAGGAAAATTGATGTTCCCTGTACGGTCCTCAGCAGCGAACTGCTCATCCTGCTTCTGCAGAGATCATTTTTTCTCTACAGTTTTTGCTATGTTGGTCTTATGAAAATGTCAAGTGGCAGCATTTTTTTCTCCGTATTTCCAGCTTTCTTGTTCTGTTTCAGCTTATAATAGCCACAGCAGAGACCTTCAGTTCCTTTTTTTTGTTTGTTTTCTATTTCTCTGCTCATCTCCCATAAGGGTATATGGTCAGATTCTCTGGGTCTAGGCTTGTACAATGAAGTTGTATTTTAAGAACTTTAGAGGAGAGGAGAGAACCAGGGACCTCACCAAGAGGTGATCCCTGCCTGGAAAGCAATGCCATGTGCCAGCTACTGCCGGTGTGGACAGCCACACCCAAGTCTCTCTCTGCCAGTTAGCATCATTCCAGGAGTGCGTTGAGGGAGAACCAGGCCTCACCAGGAAGTGATCCCAGCCAGGAAGCCATATCATTTCCATTGTTTGTTGGGTTTGGTTTTATTCTCTTTTGTCTTGTTCGATTATGTTAAATCTGGTGGCAAGAGCAGCTATTTGAAAGACATATTATTGTAGCCAGTTTGGATTTACTAGTAGCTTGTTTTGACACCCTTTATTGCATTCACTGTTTTGGCTTTATTGTTTCTATTCTATTCTGCTCTGTTCAATTTTTACTATGTCCAAAAGTACCTGTAGCTGTTTTGAAGACAAGGAAAAGGCAGAATGGTAACTATTGTTGGTTTTTTTTTATAATTTTATTTAAAGAGGAAAAAAACAAAACAGAATAAAGGGTAGCAACCATACAGTATTCCAAGGAAAAAAGGAAAAGTACAACAACAAATAAAACCTAAGAAATTATTACTTGACTAATTACATACTGACTTCTTGGAAATAGTTGTTCAAATTACAAATTTAAAACATGTAAAGTGGACATTCAAACAGTGAGACTGGTAACAGTTCTGCTCCATGATCTGACAAAAACAACAATATGGTCATCCGTCTTACCCACTCAAATATACATGCAATTATATCAATAGGGTAAAATTAAACACAACAAAACAGAGCAAAGTGGATCACAAGAAAGCAATGTAAGACATAAATTTCAAAGCTAGACAATTGGAGATATTCACTCTCTATCATATTGACTCTTGTTTTCTTCCAAACAGTTGTCCATATTGTCACATATAGGGAATTCACATGAAACAACCTAGTATGGAATTGATCTGAGTAGGACGAGGAGGGCATTACAGGTCTTCAAGACCAGACATTAGGGAAGCCATGAATGGCTGTCATAGTGTCTCTCATTCTCCTCAAAACAGCTGTCCATAACTTCATGTGTTTTGAACTTAAATCTTGTTCCTAGAGGTTCCAGTTAGTGCTCTATGTTTTTAGTTGAATTTCTCTGAGTCATTCTGAATGAAGCTCCTCCTCAGACAGCCATGTTGTCTCTCTAATGAGATCACTTTGCTTGCTGATTTGAAGGTTGCTTGGAGCGGGGAGGAAGGGTGGAGTGGGAATTATAGTCAGGAGCTACTGCAGAGATGAAAGCAAGAGGGAGTGAAACACAGATGCTCTTCTACTTACACTGGTGGTACACCCTCATCAAGGCATCATAGATGCAAAAATGCATT
Organism: Dolichotis patagonum; assembly: GCA_004027295.1. Lineage (NCBI taxonomy): Eukaryota > Metazoa > Chordata > Mammalia > Rodentia > Caviidae > Dolichotis > Dolichotis patagonum. Next base: position 594 of record PVJX010002999.1, on the reverse strand, counting down.
CAATGCATTTTTTTTATTTAAAAGAGAATAAAACAAAAGGGGGCAGTACAGAGCAGATCAGAACAGGACAGCATAGGCAACACAGTACTTTACATTAAGTCAACTGGACATCAACACTATCTAACACCATCTCTCTTACTCTGCTATAGTTGAGCATAGTTTCAAGTACAATAATATCAAACATAACACAATAGTATAAAGCCATGCATATAATGAAAGAATTCCAGGGCTTTCTGAACAAAATAACAGAAAATGATCAATGGGTATTATAATATCTCATTTATAATAAAAAAGAAAAAAATTTGTTTGAACTATCACACATATTCAAATTCCAATAAGACACAATGTGGTAGATAGAAACAATGGTAATAGAACAAAAAAAAGCATGGTAGGATTTCTAAGAAGGATAATATTAAATCAGCAATAGCTGTCATAATGTTTTCTTCAAAACAGCTGTTCATATCATCACGTATGATATAGTCAAACAAAACAGGATAACACCCTTCCAACTGATGATTTAAAACTTTGAAAGACTTCGAAGCTATGAGATGGGGCCTCATGCTTACCATAAAGTCTTATATACTCTTATCAAAT
>PVJX010002998.1:0-116413 GCA_004027295.1 Dolichotis patagonum | reverse complement strand
CCATCGTGTGCCCAAGATGGCGCCTACATCCTGCTTCCGGGTTCTTGCTCAGGTTGCAACCAGCACCAAATATGGCTACACACAATCTGCCCCACGCTAATGGCCAATAGCTCGCCTCCACGTAGAACCCTTCGATTGGCTATAGACAGCTTATAAGCTTAGTGTAAGGAAGTGCTCGTTGCACAACACGCAGGGAGCCATCAAGGACAGACATGTGATGAGGTTGCTGCCCGGTCAATAAAGGAGCTTGCAGAAGTCCAGTGTTTGTGTGCTCTCTTCCGTGGGACGGAGTCGGCGCCGGACAATGGCTGCAACAGGGTGATAGCCCAAGGGGCCTAGACAAGGGGGCGCAGTCCAGGGCCTCCGCACTGAGGTCACTCCCTCCTGCTACCCACACCCATCTACCTACATATATGTGTATATCTATCTGTCTGTTTGCCTATAGATTTTTTTGGTACCGGGAATCAATCTGCATGTGCATACATACATATGTGTGTGTGTGTGTGTGTGTGTGTGTGTGTGTGTGTGTATATATGGAACACATGAACTCGCCCATGCTAGGCAGGTGCTGTGCCTAGCAGCACAGCTCTCACTAGGTTGCCCAGGCTGGAAACCACTTGCTAGTCTCAGTCTCAGCCTCCCAGACATGGCCACTGCCTGGAGCGCTCACAGAATGCAAGGGGAGATGCATCCTGCCAGGCTCCTGCAAGCACACATGCTCCTACATTTAAATCTCCTGCCAGTTCCACCCCACATGCCTGCATTGGCCTCAGATTGCCCCTACAGTATCCGTGCAGGGACAGAATTCACCAGCACCTGCTAGCAGTGCTGATCTTAAGCTCTCCCCAGGAAAGCCCAAATGAGCCCAGATCTAGAGAAATCACTCCTAAAATACTTCTGGAACCAGAAGAGACCTAGAATATCAAAGGCAATTCTAAACACCAAAGGCAAGGCAGGAGGCATCAAAATCCCTGACTTGAAATTACACTACAAAGCTACTGTAATAAAATCAACATGGTATTGGAATAAAAACAGACCTGAAGATCAATGGAATAGATTGGAAGATACAATCACAGCCACAAACTCACTCAACCACCTTATCTTTGATAAAGGGGCCAAAAATGCTCACTGGAAGAATGACAGTCTCTTTAACAAATGGTGCTGGAAAAATTGGCTATCCATATGCAGAAGACTAAAACTAGACCCATGCCTATCATCATGTACTAAACTAAAATATAAATGGATCAAAGATCTAAATATTAAAACAGAAACAATAAATCTGTTAGAAGACAAAGTAGGTAAAAATCTCAAAGATATAGTGGTAGGTAGAGAATTCATGAACAAGAATCAAGCCGCACTGGAAATACTTCCCAGAATCAATAACTGGGACCATATCTTATTAAAGAGTTTCTGCATGTTGAAAGAGATTTCCAGCAGAGTGAAAAGAAAACCCACAAACTGGAAAAAAATCTTAATGGACTGTCCATCAGACAAAGGACTTCTGTCTAGAACTTATAAAGAATTAAAAAAAATCAGACCCTTGAAATTCAAAGACCCAATCCAAAAATGGGCATCTGAAATGAATACACAGTTCTCAGATGAAGAAATATGAATGGCAAATAAATATATGAAAAAATGTTCATCATTAGTCATGAGAGAAATGCAAATTAAAAACACACTGAGATTCTATCTCACCCCAGAAAGAATGGCCAGCATAAAAAACTACCAATAACAAATGCTGGAGAGGCTGTGGGGAAAAAGGAACTCTTCTGCACTGTTGATGGGAGTGTAGACTTGTGCAACCACTGTGGAGGTCAGTCTGGAGATTCCTCAAAAAGCTAGGTATGGAAGTTCCATTTGACCCAGCTATTCCACTTCTAGGCATATTCCCAGAAGAACTGAAAACATCATACTATGGTGATATATGTGCAACCATGTTTATAGCAGCACAATTTATAATAGCCAAATCTTGGAAACAACCTAAGTGCCCATCAAATGAAGAATGGATAAAAAAGTTGTGGTATTTTTATACAATGGAGTACTACTCAGCCATAAAGAATGATCACATTGAGATATTTATAAATAAATGGACACAACTTGAGACCATACTCATAAGCAAAATAAACCAAACTCACAGGTGTAAATACCATATAGTCTTCCTAGTATGAGAGTTGGTAAGAGTATATAAGATTTTATGGTAATCGTGATTTCCCTTTTCATTTCTTTGAAGCTTTTCAATGTTTTCAATCACCAGTTGGAATGGTTTTAATCTGTTTTGTTTGACTTTATTATGCACGACGGTATGAACAGCTCTTTTGAAGAAAACAAAACATTATTGCAGCCATTGCTGATTTAATATTACCTTGCTTAGAAGTCCTACCATGCTTCTACTCCTATTAGCATCAGTTCTATCTTGTTGTGCCTTATTAGGATTTTAATATATGTTGATAGTATAAACAAATTTTTTATTGAAAATGAGATATGATAGTAGCCATTGATCATTCTCTGTTATTTGGTTCAGAATGTTCTATAATTCTTTCATTCTTTTGAATGGTTTTATACTATTTTGGTATGTTTGATATTAGTGTATTTGAAACAATGCTCAACTATAGCAGAGAAAGAGCTATTTTGATACTTACTGTTAATGTCCGGTTGTCTTATTGTAACGTGCTGTGTTGCTTATGTTGTTCTGTTCTGATCTGCTTTGTTCTGCCCCCTTTTGTTTTATTCTCTAAAATAAAAAAAAAAATCATCGGCACCACCTTCCCTTCTTTCTCCAGCTTCGTCCTCTCTGGTTCTCAGGACATGGACTCCAGGTCTCATTTCCGCTCATCTTCACCTGAATTAGACTCTACCCTGCCTTTCCCTCGGCTGCTGGGTCCAGGTAGCGTCCGTCCGCCCCTGAGTGCCCCGTGGCTCCTAGGTGCCTCAGCCTCCACGCACCTGCACCTACCCACCTGCCTTGTCGTGCTCCTGCCCAGGAAGGCCCGCAGCAGCCTGGTGTCTGCCTCCCTCCCCTTTGACCATTCCCCGCCCCCAGGTCCGGCCCCCAGAGTTCTGATTTTTTAAAAGTTCTTTATATGTTCTAGAAAGAAGTCCTTTGTCTGAGGGACAGTTCTCTAAGATTTTTTCTCAATTTGTAGGTTTTCATTTCACTATGAAGGAGATTTCTTCCCACATGCAGAAACTCTTTAATAAGGCAGGATCCCAGGTATTGATTCTGGGAAGTATTTCCCCTGCAGTTTGATTCTTGTTCATGAATTCTCTACCTACCCCTATGTCATCAAGATTTCTACCTACTTTGTCTTCCAACAGATTTAGTGTTTCTGCCTAAATATTTAGATCTTGGATTTATTTCAACTTTAGTTTAGTACATGGTGATAGGCATAGGTCTGGTTTTAGTTTTCAAAAAATGGAGAGCCAATTTTTCCAGCACCATTTATTGAAGAGACTATCTTTTTTCCAGTGGATATGTTTGGCCCCTTTATCAAAGTTAAGTTGGCTTAGTGTGTTTGTAGTTGTAGTTATATCTTCTAATCTATTCCATTGATCTTCAGATCTGTTTTTATTCCAGTATCACATTGGTTTTATTACAGTAGCTTTGTAGTATAACTTCAATTCATAGATTGTGATGCCCTCTGCCTGCCTTTATTGCTTAGAATTGCCTTTGCTATTCTAGGTCTCTTCTGGTTCCAGATGAATTTTAGGAGTGATTTCTCTAGAGCTATGAGGTATACTAGTGCTATTTTGATTAGAATTGCATTAAATCTGTATAACAATTTTGGGAGGATGGCCATTTTCTCAATATTTATTCTTTGTATCCATGAACAGGAGATATTTTTCCATTTTCTGAGGTCTTCTTTGATTTCTTTTCTCAGGGTATTATACTTTTCCATGATTAGATATTTTACTTCTTTCATTAGATTGATTCTTAAGTATTTCATTTTTTTCGATGCTATTGTGAAATGTGTTGTTTCTCTTATTTCTCTCTCAGTGATTTTATTGCTAGTGTATACGAATGGTATTGACTTTTGAGTGTTGAATTTGTATCCATCTACACTATTGAATTTATTATATCTAGGAGTCTTTCAATGGAGTTTCTCAATAGAGTATCATGTCATCTGCAAATTATGATAATATAACTTTCTGTTTTCCTATCATTAATCTGTTTATTTTTCTCTCTTCTCTAATTGCTCTGAGTAGTATTTCTAGCACTATGTTGGATAGGAGTGGTGATATTGGACATTCTTGTCTTCTGCCTGATTTTAGGGTAAAGGATTTCAGTTTTGGCCATTTAATATGATGCTGGCTGTTGGTTTGCCATAGATGCCCTTTATCATATTGAAGTAGAGATCATCTATTCAAATTCTTTAAAAGATTCTTATCACAAATAAGTGTTGGACATTATTGAAAGCTTTGTCTGCATCTATAGAAATGATTATGTGATTCTGGGTTTGGGCTCTATTGATATGGATTACATTTATTGATTTACATATGTTGAACCATCCTTGAAATCTTGGGATGAATCCCACTTGGTCATGGTGTATAATCTTCTTGATGATTTGCTGCATCCAGTTTGCCAACATTTTATTGAGAATATTTGCATCTATGTTCATTAGAGAGATTGGCCTATATTTCTCTCTTTTAGTTAGGTCTTTCTCAAGTTTTGGCACTAGAGTAATATTTGCTTCCAGGAATGAGTTAGGAGGAATTGCTTCCCTTTCAATTTCACCAAAGAGTATGAGGAGTGTTGGCATTAATTCTTGAATTTCTTGTGGAATTCCACAGTGATTCTGTGTGGGCCTGGGCTCTTCTTCATTGGTAAGGACTTAATTACATTTTCAAATCATTAATTGACATTGGGTTATTCAGAAGTTTTACATCTTCCTGACCCAGCTTTGGTGTTTCATATGTTTCTAGTAATCTGTCCATTTCTTCTCAGTTATGGAACCTATGAGAGTAGAGGTTTTCAAAATAGGTGTTGATGATCTTCTCTATTTCCACAGAGTCTGTAGTGGTTTCACTCTTTTCATTCCTTGTTGCATGAATTTGAATTTTTTCTTTCCTTTCTAAAATAAGGTTGGCTAGGGGCTTATCAATTTTATTTGTTCCTTCAAAGATCCAAGTCTTTGATTCATTGATTCTTTGAATTGTTTTCTTAGACTCTATTGCATTAATTTCTGCTATGACCTTTATAATTTCCTCCCTTCTTTTGGCTTAGGGCTTGACTTGCTCTTCTTTTTCTAGATGTTTGAGGTGTAGCATCAGTTGTTTATTTGTATTCGTTCTGTTTTCCTGATATGGGAATTCACTGCAATTAATTTTCCTCTGAGGATTGCTTTCATTGCATCCCACAGATACCAGTAAGTTATATTTGTATTTTTGTTTGCTTGTAGATATTGTATAAATTCTGCTTTATTTTCCTCTGTGACCCACAGCTTGCTCAGGAGTTTATTATTCAATTTCCATGTGTTTGTGGGGTTTTTGCATTTCTTTTATCATTAATTTCTAGTTTCATGGCACTATGATCCAAAACCTTGCATGGGATAATTTCAATTCTTTTGCTTTTACTTAAGCATGTTCTGTGGGATGTTATAGGGTCTATTTTAGAGAATGTCCCATGTGGTGCTGAGAAAAATGTATATTCTGATATTGTTTGCTCCAAGACTCTATATATGTCTATCAAGTCCTTTTGTTCATAGGTGTGATTCAGTTCTTTTATTTCTTTGCTGATTTTCTGTCTGGTTGATATGTCTCAATGGCATGTGAAGGTCTCATGTTATTATTGTGTTATTGCTTATTTGATTTTTCAATTCAGTTCATATTTGTTTTGTATAGCTGGCTGCTCCCAAATTTGGTATATATATTTAAGATTATAAATCATTTTTGGTTTGAAGTTCAGATGGTCTGCAAACAGAATAGCTACCACTGCTTTTTTGGGAGTTTCTGTTGCATGAAGTATTGTTTTCCATCCTTTGACTTTCAGTCTAGGAGTTTTCTTTCCAGTTAGATGGGTTTCCAGTATACAGCATATGGTTGGAAGTTGTATCTTGATCCATTATGCCAGTCTGTTCCTTTTAATTGGTGAATTGAGGCTATTTACATTAATGGTTATATATTGTTGTTATATATTCGTTTAATTTTGACATGTTATCTTTCTGCTGTTCCTTGTTTACCTTTCCACTCTGTTTAATTGTTTGCCTTGCTTAATAGTTTCTTCCTATGCCTATCTAGAATGTTTTCCAGTATTCTTTGCAGGGTTGGTTTGGTGTTCATGAATTTTTTCAGCTTTTCTTTGTCATGGAAGTATCTTATTTCTCCATCCATTTTGAAGGACAGTTTTTCAGTGTACATCACTATGGGTTGGAAGTCATTTTCCTTTAGAATCTGAAATACTTCACTCCATGCTCTTCTTGACTTCATTGTTTATGTTGAGAACTCTGCTGTTATTCTAATAGGTTTCCTTTATATGTGATCTGTCTCTTCTCTCTAACAGCTTTTAATATTTTGTTCTTAGGTTGAATCTGGGATTTTGATTATTATATGTCTGAGTGTAGTTTTATTTTGGTTATGGCTATTTGGAATTCTATATGCTTCACTAATCCATTTGTCATTTTCCATTCTCATGTTTGGGAAATTTTCAGCTATTACTTCTGTAAAAAGCCTCTTGATATCATTTGTTTTATCACCTTCTTTTTCATTTATCCCTATCAGTCTTTTTTTTTTCATTACCTTGCAGCTGTTGAATTGTTGTTTCCTGTTTCCTGGTTATTTTTAAAAGATCTTTTCTTTCCTGTTTACTTACCTTATCTTTGAGTTCTGAAATTCTATCTTCAATTTGTTTAGGCAGTTTTGCCAACTTTCAAAGAAATTTTTGGTTTCCTGTATATCTCTTTAAATCTGCTTCATGCATTGTGTTTGTTTCTATATTGTTTATTCATGGTTTCCATCTTTGTCCATTGTTCCTCTAATTTTTTAACTGTGTCTTCTTTTGATTTGTTAAGCATTTCTTTCATTACATCATTTTTTCATTTACCTGGGATTATTTCTGATTTACCTGGGATTTTTTCTGATTTGAGTTCTTTCATAGCTTCCTGGAGTTGTTTCTTTGTTTCAGTTGTTATCATTTCAGGCATTCAAGTGTGTGGCTTATATTCTCTTCTATGTATGTGTCTCCTCAGCTTGCTTGGGATGGGCTGGAGTTTTGATATTGCCTTTTACTCTTTCATTTTGTCATTTTCCTATATTTCAGTGTTTTTCATGATGTTCTGAAGCTTCCCCTGGGTGTGCTGGAAATCACCTTGCATGCCCTCAGACCTTGGGACTGAATAGGGATCACTGCCCATGATGCAGTCAGGACCATGGGACCTCCCATGACTCCTCTTGTTGTCTAGGATGCTGAGCAGGGTCTTAACTGCTGAGAGCAATGGTCCAAAGCTCTCCCAGAATGTGAGTGCACTGAAACTCACCTCGTGTGCCCTCAGGTCCCTGGACTGAAAGAAGGTCTCCAGGAATAGTTCTGTCAGGCCTGGCTACCTTCTTGTTTAGTTTCCCAAAGCTTGACTGATCATCCTTTTTTCTACAGCTTTACTTTTACTTCATTTCCAGTTATTTTTGTTTCATACACTATCATCCCTAAGCTTCCCCACCACAGCTTAAAACCACTCTACCAAGGGGAAACGCTTTGCCAACAAGGTTCTAATTTATGATAAGTTCTGTTATATAACTTTAGACTTTGCTACTATGATCTAAAGAAAAAAAATAGTTACCATATTTTGTCAGTTTCAAAACTGTGCGTAATACTATTGTTATTGTTCATTATTTTATTTTAGCTCAGATATCATATGGATTGTAATTATTTTTTCTCTCTACTGTAACAATACTGGGAAGTTTTTGGCTAATTACCTCATGACAACCCAATACCAAAAGACTGAGGACTGATCTACACAGACACCAACTTCCCAAAATTACTTAATTGAGAAGACAGGATCTTGGGGGACAGACAAACCAAAAACCTCCTACACAAAGAAGATACCCCTCAAGAATAGTTTTCTTAGAGAGGCCTTGACACTAGCAATGTAGCTACCTACTACAAAAACTGACAAGTATCAACAAAGAAAACAAATAAAATTGTTTTTAAATATAAAATGACAAAATGCAGAAGCAAAGAGCAATCTCAGACCACCGGCCTACACAGAATAAGTATAGGACACTTAAACATAGAGAAAATTGGAAGGCACACACCTAAAATTTCTGAAGTGATAACAATTAAAGTAATGAAGCATTAGGCTATGGAGGAAATCATATCAGAAATAATATCTCAAGTTAAAGAAAATAAATGACAATCATAATGAAGGAATTGCTCAGCACACTGACAGAAGACAGAGATAAAAAATAGAGGATATAAAAATGATGAAAACCTTTAATGAACAATAAATGGAAGAAATAGAATGCATTAAATAGATTCAGATATATCCAGGAAATTAAAAATTCCACTGAGAAGAGAAATTAAACTTTTCCATGAAGCAAGCCCTGCCATATTGATCAGAAAGAAGCTCAGCCACAGGAGAAACCACACCTTCCCATGAAGCAGGCTCCTTTATGACAATTGGAAAAAGCCTCAGCCAGAAGCAGAAACTGTGTGCCAGGTAGTGTGCGATGCCAAAAGCCAGAACATTGTCCCTGCCTGCTGATTTGGAGGATTGGGGAAGAGAATATCTCAATTCTTGTATTGTTTGGTTGACTCCATAGGCCTGGAGCTTGTGGTCTGGGCATCTACTTGGTGGATGGCAGTATGAATTGTGTCACCTGGGAGGGATATCCTTCTATCTTGTTTTTGAAATCTGACATTTTGTGCCATTTTACTCTTTTGTGTTATCCTTGCTCTGGTAACCTGAGCAACTATTTTGAAGACAACAATATGTAGTATTGTTCTGACTGTTTTGTTTTGCTCCAATTTATTGTTTTGTTTTATTCATTGTTATATTTCAATTGGTTTTATTCTGTTTTGTGTTGTTCAATTTTTCTGTGTCTGATGGGATGGACCACTATTGTAAAGATAGCAAGATATATTATGGTACTCATTGTTGGTTTATGATGTCTTGGTTACATTTCTCTCATTGCTGAGAAACAATACCTGATGGCAAAAATGAAGGAAGGACAGACTTATTTAGCTTACAGTTTTTGAAGGTTTCTGTCCATACTCAACTGGTTTCAAGGCAGGGTGGTGTGACTAAGGGGCAGCTGTTCCCGTCAGTCACAAGCCACAAGAGTAAAAAGGGCATAAGTGAAAGGCCCTACTTCTCTCCCTTATATTGTATGCTGGCTTCCTGCTTCTGTGTGGGTGCAGAACTTACACTGCCAATCCTAGTGCTAGACAATGAACCAATCACAAACTCTAGACTCAGCCACATTCAAGACTTCATGAGGCTTGGGGGAATCATCCAAACATAAAACTTAGCATCCTATTATCCTGTTTTGAAGTTCTGTACCAGTTTTACTGCTTTGTTTTGAGTGGCTTTGTTCTTTTTTGTTGGGTATTATTTCTTTAAAAATCAATCAATAAATACAGATAAAAGAAAAATTCCATTGAAAACTTGGAAAGACACTTGCATGAAACTGTAATGAAAGTAGTTTTAACAGAGAAGCTTATAGCAATGAATTATCACATGAGGAAAACAGAATGAACACAAATAATTAATGACTGATTTCTAGGAAAAAAGCAGAGTAAGTCAAGCCCAAAGCCTATGGGGGGAAATTATAAAGGCCAGAGTAGAAATTTTTTTAAACATTAAAACTTACAAGACAGTGCAAAGAAGTAATGGATCAAACATTCAGTTTGTTTGAAAGAAAAATAATAACACCTAGCCAGCCTTATCAAAAAAGGGAAAGAATGCATTCAATTGCATGCAATGAGGAATGAAAAAGGTGAAATTACTAGAGATACTGTGGAAATGTAGAAGATCATCAGTATATACTTTGAATATTTTACATTCATAGGAAGGAAAACACAGAAGACATGGACAGATTTCTAAAAATATATTAGCAAAGCTGAATCAAGAAGATACAAAAATTTGAATTACACAATATCAGTTAATAAAATTGAAAATATAATGAAAAATTTACCAACAAAGACAAACTCTCATCATGATAAATTCACAGCTGAATTCTACAAGAAATTTAGAGCATATTTAAATGCCAATATCCCTCAAAATCTTTAATAAAATAAAAATAAAATTAATCCCTAACTCATTCGTGGAGGCAAGAGTCACCCTGATACCAAAACCAGAGAAAGACCCAATAAAAAAAAAACTGCAGGCCAATCTCTGTAATGATTATAGATTCAAAAATCCTCAGTGAAATGCTAACAAACAGAATGTACCAAATCATCAAGAAGATTATACACCATGATCAAGAGGAATTCATTCCAAGAGTGCAGGGATAGTTCAACATATGAAAATCAATAAATGTAATACATTGTATCAGCAGAACCAAAGATTAAAATCACATAATTATCTCTATAAATGAAGAAAAAGCCTTTGATGAAGTCCAACACCCATTCATGGTAAAAAAATAAAAAACCTATACAAAATTAGAATAGATGGTTTTTACCTCAGTCTGACAAGAGCCATCTATGACAATTCAACAACCAAATCATAATAAATGTGCAAAAACTGAATTCTTTCATTCTAACATCAAGAATAAGAAGAATGTTCACTATCACCACTCTTATTCAGTGTAGCTCTGGAAACATTGGTCAGAGCAATTACACAAGAGAAATAAACAGAGTGAGGAAAGCAAAGGAAGAAGGTAAATAATCATTATTCACAAATTACATGATATTCTACATAGAAGATCCCTAAATTTCACCAAAAGATATCTGTATGTAACATGTAAATTCTGTAGTGTGGCTGAATAGAAAGTGATCAATCCAAAATCAATCACTCCTTTACACAAGCAATACACTCATTGTGAGAGAAACTATGTCCTTCACAATAACATCCATAAATGAAATACTTAGGTATTTGTCTATCAAAGGAAGTAAAAAATCTGTATATTGGAAATTTCAGTACCCTGAGAAAAGAGACCAAAGAGAACATCACAAAATTGAAAAATATCCCTTCCTCATGAGTAGGGAGAACCAACTTTGTGAAAATGTTAATATTTTCAAAATTGTTATATAGATTTAATGCAATTCTGGCCAAAACACCATTACTATACCTCACAGGTCTAGGAAAAACATTCCTAAAATTCATCGGGAAGTAGAATAGATTTTGCAGAGCAAAGACAATCCTGGGCAACAAAAGTAAGACAGGCGACATCACAATCTCTGACTTGAAATTATACTACAAAGCTACTGTGATAAAATCAGCATGGTACTGTTAAAAAAAAAGACCTGAAGCTCAGAATAACAGATTAGAAGATGCAGACATAACCAAGTGTGGTGGCACATTCCTGCAACTATAACATTTAGGAGACTGAGGCAAAAGGATCATTGCAAGTTCAAGACCAGCCTGGGCTGCAAAGTGAGTCCAAGGCCAGCATAAACTGCATAGCAAGACCCTGTCTCAAAAAGACAAAAAGAAAGAAAGAAAGAAACAAACAAAAAAGTTGAAGATGTAAAAACAAATATACTCAGCCACCTTATCTTGGACAAAGGAGCCAAACATGAGCACTGGATGAAAGAATGTGTCTTAAATAAATGGTGCTGAAAAATCTGGCTTCCCACAAGCCGAAGATGAAAACTAGACCCAAGTATATCACCATGCACTAAACTAAAGTCAAAATGAATGATATATCTAAATATTAAAACAGAAACATTAAATCTACTGGAGTAGAAAGTAGATAGAAATCTTGAAGACATAGGTATAATCAGAGAGTTCATGAACAAAACCCAAACTGCATGGGAATTACTTCAAAGGATCAATAACTGGAAGGTCATTTGATCACAGTATTTTTGCACATCAAAAGAAATTACTAATACAGTGAACATACATGCTCCAGAGTGTGAAAAAATTTTAGCCAACTGTCCCTCAAAGATATATATCTAGAATATGTAAAAAATTGAAAAAAAAATCAAAACCTCCAAATTCAAAGACCCAATCTAAAAATGGGCAACTGAGATGAACATGCACTTCTAAGATGAAGCAATACAAATGGCAAATAAACATATGAAAAAATGTTCACAACATTGGTCATTCAAGAAATGAAAATTAACACTGATATTCCATCTCATCTCTGAAAAAAATGGCTCTCATCAAGAAATCAACCAACAACAAATGTTGGAAGGGATTTGGGCAAAAAAGAACCATTCTCCACTGTTGGTAGCAGTGTAGACTAGTACAACTAATGTGGAAATCAGTGAAGAGGTCCTCAAAAAACTAAGATTAGAGGTCCCATTTCACCCAATTGTTCCTCTTCTGGCTATTTTACCAGAAGAAATAAAAAACATCATGCCATAGTGATATATGTGCACTCTTGTTTATAGCAGCATAATTTATAATAGCTAAATCTTTGAAATAGCACAAATGCCAAAAAACTGAGAAATTTGTAAAATTAAGATGTAATATTTTATACAATGGAGTACAACTCAGCTATCAAAGAGGATAAACTTAAGGCTTTTATAGATATATGGATCAAACTTGTGGTCATACTTATAAGTGAAAGAAATGAGACTGTCATGTGTAAATATCATATTGTCTTTCTAGTGTAAGTAGTTGACAGTATATATGATAAAAAATATACAATAGATATTGTGAAATGCAAAGAAATTTCTCAAAAAGTAAGAACAACTGGGATGAGTGAAAGGAGAAAAGAAGGAAGGAACAGAAAAAATATATACACAAGATAGCTAAGACATACTACCAATCCTCTTTGTTCTTTGAAGTGAAACATTTGTTCTTATAATTTTCCATGTTTGTATTTTGTAATCTGAGGAACTACTTTAAAGATAAAAATACACAGTGCATTAATGGTTGTTAATGTATTGTTTTGAAATCTTGTATCATTTTTATTATTTTTTCTTTAATATAAAAATCAATAAAATGAAAGGCAATACCTTATAATTATCTCAACAGATTAACAGTCAGCATTTAATAACTTCAGCATCTCTTTATGATAGAAATTCTGCATAAACTAGGTATAGAAAGAATATTCATCAACAAATAGAGGTTGTGTATGGTAAACCTAAGTCAGTATCATCTTGAGAGGAGAAACACTGAGGAATTTTCTGTATGTTCTAGTATGAGATTACATTGTTCATTTTGATACTTCTTATTCGGTATAGTACTGAAAGAATTTTTCTGAGCAGCTATGCAAGAAATAAAAATAGAAGTCACAGAAGTAAAGAGAGAAAAGATCAAATTATCCTTGAATACAGATGATGTGGTTCTGTATGTAGAAAAACCTAAAGACTATAAAAAGGCTATAAGAATGGATAAACTCAGTAAATTTGCAACACAGTAAATAGATATATAAAGCACAGTAGAGTTTTTATATGCCAATAACAAGCTTGCTGAATAGAAGCCTTGAAGTTATTCCCATTCATAATAGTTATAAAATTAAATGTAAAATATCTAGGAAAAAATTTGAGGAGATGAAAGTGTTCTGCAATGAAAAATTAAAAAAAAAACTGATGGAATACATTGAAAAGGAAAGAAAAACATCCAGTAATTCACAAGTATGTTGACAGAGGGTGCAGGGATTTAGTTCAGTGGTGCAGTACCTGCCTGGCAGGTTTGAGGCTCTGAGTTCAAATCCTAGTACCCTGCCCCCAGTCCCAAAAAAAGACTATTCACAGATTAGAGGAGTTAAGAGTTTTAAAATGTCCACATTAATCAAAACAATTTACAGAGTCAATGCAATTCTCATGAAAATGCTAATATCACCCTTCAAAAAACTAAGCAATACTAAAATTAATATGAACCATAAGACTGATCATTAATCATTAGGTAAATAATAAACCAATGCTAAAATGAATATTTTATTGACATTAGAATATCCATTATAAAAAGACAAAACAAAATGCAACAAAAGTAAATAATGCTGAGAGTGTGAAGAAAAGGGAAATTTTACAGATGGTTGTTGGAAATGCAAATTATTAAAATTATTATGGACAACAGTATATGGGTTCCTCAAAAAATGAAAATAAATTTATTATATGATGATATTTCTTACCTCTGGATATTATTCTAAAGGAAATAAAATATGCATTTCAGAGAGATAGCATTACAATTTTCAGTGTAGCATTCACTATAGCTGAGATATAGAATTAGCATAGATGTCTGTCTTAGTTACTTTTTACTCATCGCTTAGACAAAATACCTGATGCCCAAAGATGGCAAAGGAAAGGTTTATTTCTTGCAGTTTTTGAAGGTTTCAGTCTATACTCAGTTTGCTCCAAAGCCGGGTGGCATGGCGGGGTCGCAGGTCATGGCGGCTGCAAACAGCAAGGTGGAAACCGGCAAGAGAGAGACACACCTTCTTCGTGCCATTACATCACATCCTGGCTCCACTTCCTAGGAGGGTGTAGCACTGACACCACCAATCCAAGCACTAGACAATGAACCAATCACAAATGCACAATTCAAATATATAAGGCCTGGGGGCCACCGACATAAACCATGACATTCCACCCCTGGCCCCCAAAGACTCATGTACAACCTTTATACAAAAGACATTTAGACCATCTCAAAGAGTTGCAAAAGTCTTAATATTTTCAGTGTTGCTGAGAAGTCCAAGTCCCAAGTCTCCTCCAATATCTATTTTAAACTCTTAACTGTAACCCCCTGTAAAAGTGAAACAAGTTAAACATTTCTGAAATGCAAAGGCACAAAATAAATATTACCATTCCAAATGTTACAAATGGGGGAATATAAAGCATTGGAAACAAAGCAAATCCAACATCCAGCAGGGCGAACATTAAGTCCTAGAGTTCCATGCTCAGCATTTGAAGCAATCTGATTGCAAGCTCCAAAAGGCTTGGATGATTCCACCCCCACTCCACTTCTAGGGATTTCAGCTCCTGTAGCTTCTGTCTTAAACCCTCTTTGCTTGGTTCTTGCAGCTTTCCTTGGATGGTCCACATTCCTGAGTTTTGCAAACTTCTGGGGTCTCCACTGCACCTTTGGCTTCACCCTTACATCTTTACATATTGCCCTCTCTGGGGCACACTGCTTGGCCTCCCAGTCCTTTTGCAATAGAGTTGGAAGCTGTCTTACCCTCAGAATTTGTGCATTTTCCTTGCTCCTAAAATCATCACCATGTCGATGCCACCAAGGTCTGCTGCCAGCTGGAGCAGTAGCCAGGCTTTTCTCTCTCTTGGCTATAGGGGTCCAGTGCCTGGATTGATGGGCTCTGTTTACCTGATTGTGAAAAAAAGCTTTTCTATATTGCCACTATTCTGGAACCTCATGTGGCTGCTGCCATTCTGGAACCTCATGTGGCCTCCCGTGCCATTCTGGAGCATGGTGCTCTGAAGCTATCTCATCTGAGAAAATTCTTTCACTTTTGCAGTTTTGGGGCTGCAAAGGGTGGTGACCCACTGTTTCCTGGGATGCCCAGTGGCTATCTTTCTTATCTCTCTGTTTCTTCTCAGTAATCAAAGTCTCAGCTCTATCTTTACAGTCCACAGCTTTATTGGAGTCTTCCTTCT
Organism: Dolichotis patagonum; assembly: GCA_004027295.1. Taxonomy (NCBI): domain Eukaryota; kingdom Metazoa; phylum Chordata; class Mammalia; order Rodentia; family Caviidae; genus Dolichotis; species Dolichotis patagonum. The sequence continues at coordinate 100,761 of PVJX010002998.1, read as the reverse complement.
GGCCAAACTCAGTGTTTTAAATTATCCTGCTGGGCTCTTTGCTCTTGATTTGCAACATAGATCTGGCTTAAAGCCCCCAACAATAGCCATGCCACAGCGTCAACATTTGACTGCCTTGAAATTTCCTTTGCCAGATTAATCAGTCCATTACCCTTAATCTCAGTCTCAGGCAAAGTCTCTGGGCATGAGCAAAATGCAGACAAACATTTTGCCAAGCCATAACACACATAGGGAGTACAACAACCAATGCAGTCCTACTTCCCAGCAGAAACATCAAAAGCCTGGTCTTTACCATCAGGCTTTCTATCAGCCTTCTGGTCTCCTGAGCTCTGACCAGAATCTCCTCTAAAGAACAGCCTAAGCTGCTGCAGCTCTATGCATACAGGTAACATGTGTGAACCTTTCCAAATTCTGCCCACAAGCCATTTCCAAAGCCTCTTGGAAAACATGGTCAGGTATAGTCACAGCAATGACCCCACTCCTCTGTACCAAATTCTGTCTTAGTTACTTTTTACTCATCACTGAGACAAAATACCTGATGCCCAAAGTTGGGAAAGGAAAGGTTTATTTCTTACAGTTTTTGGAGGTTTCAGTCCACTCAGTTGGCTCCAAAGCAGGGTGGCATGGCGGGGTCACAGTTCATGGTGGCTGAAAACAGCAAGGTGGAAACAGGCAAGAGAGAGAGAGAGGCACCCCTTCTTCCTGCCATTACATCACATCCTGGCTGCACCCCTAGGAGGGTGTAGCACTGACACCACCAATCCAAGCACTAGACAATGAACCAATCACAAATGCACAATTCAAATACATGGGCCTGGGGGCCACTGACATAAACCATGACAATGTCCAACCAAAGATGGATGGATTAGAACAAGGTGATAGATATACACAATATGACATTATTCAGCTATAAAAATAATGAAATCCTAACTTTTCATGCAAAACAGATAAATCCAAAGAAAATTATATTAAATTAAGTGTTCTAGATATAGAAAGACAAATGCCCTATATCTTTTCTTATATGTGAAACTGAAAGCAAGGTTAATCCAAATAAAGAAGAAAGTAGCTAGCAGAGTCTGGATCAGCAGAGGGAAGCTAGAGAGATGTTGGATAACAGATATTAAAATACAGATGCAAAGAATCAGTGCTAGTGTTCTTATAGCACAGTGGGATGACTAGCATCACAGTAACTGATAACATGCTTAGGAAGAACTGGGAGACAGAGCCATAAGATCTTCAAAGACAAAAAACAATAAAGAGATCGGTATATGATCAAGAGATGGATGTAGTAATTACTCTGATTTTAATGGTACTCTTTGTTTCTGTATATTGAAATATGACACAGTACACTATAAATAGTCACATTTTTTTGTGTTTAGTTAAAAAGTAATTATAAAAAATAAAATTATCATGATCCTTTCAAAAAAGATAAATCTCCTGCTGGTCTATGGAAATTTTTGCAAATTAATGTCAGCAATCACCAGCATGCCTTGAATAATGTGAAATGTTTTTCCTTACATTTATAGGACATATTTTTAAATTATGGTTGTATACTCAAATTTATCATTTGCAGGCAATCAAACTTGATTCTCTCCCTCTGTTGTGGATTAAAAATGGGTAGTTATCTTGACTGCAGCTGAACTGAATCAGCATAGTTCTGAGTGTAGATGACCCACCTGAGGGCTGTTGCCATCATAAAAAGGAGACGTGGAGAGGAAGTGTGGCATTGTGGGTTGTCCTGAGGGTTGTTGTTTGGAGCCACTGGTTCTCCTGGAGGAGCTTGTCGTGGCTACCTTCTTGACATGAATTCAGAGTTTATCACTGGAGTAGCTCAGGACCTTGTTGCTGAGAATGGCTGCAGTTCACATTGTGGGAGCCCTGGTCCTTATGCTGAACATCAATTCCTGGCTCTGGAGGGGAAGACATGTGCTGTTTGATCTCCAGGAGGCATCTCATTGGCTTTCTGATATGTACTCAGTTTTTCTCATCATGGAGGAGTGTGGGGCCTCGTTGTCACTGAGAATGGCTGTGGCACTTTTCAGGGGAGCCCTGGTCCTTATTTTTAGTGTTACTTCTTGGTTCCAGTGTAGAACCTTCAACTTACTGGCATAGATCCTTCATCCTGCTGGAATAAACTCGCTTGCTTCCGTCACTGACCTTGGGACCTTCCCAGCACAGATTCATGAAATAGACTTCAAAGTCACTGTCATGGGCTCTAGGTTTTCAGCTGAACTCATGCAGGTTATTGCCATGAGATTCAGGCCCTTGGCTGGGTTTTCTAGGTCTCTAGTGCTGTGGACAGATTTCTCGCCCTTTTTTTTTTGTATTTAACTCCTGGGCAACAATCATAAAATAATGTTATAAATAATATGGTGTGTCTTGTATGTAAATTGTTCTTCTTGCAATCCCTGACTACACCACCCACCTATCTAAAACTATCAGATTGTTCCATAAGAAAATGGAGTAATATAATTCTAATGGTAGAGAAAATAGGGACAAAACAGAATAAAAGTAAGATTTCAGAGAATGTGGGCAAAGCATTTTCCAAAACTAATGTATCTTAGAGATACTGCTTTGGTGAAATATAAAATAAACACTTTTTAAAAGAAAGCTTATAAGAATAAGGAAGAAAAACTGAGACCTGCCACTATGAATAAAAAGGTCTAAAATTTACAGAAACATGGAAAGTTTAAGCCAATATAATTATGCAGAAAATGTAATAAAAATAAAGAAGATATATACTAGAAGAAAAGAAACAAAAAAATTGGCCAGTTAACAGTCAAAATCCAATATCTGTCAGTAAGAATTACATAAAAAAGAGCATAGATTAAAAGCAGAAGATGGGAATTTAAAAGAAATACTAATAAAAACACAATAATCCATTATTGATGAGTACATTTTTCTAAATTTAAAACTATTATTCTTTGACATTTAGGAATATGAATGATAATGAAGCAAAATGTTATATGTACAATTGTGTGACTTTTTAGCGGTAACACAGGAAACGCTTCATTTTTAAAATTCATGCAAGTTTCCATACAGAACAATTATGTTCATCTTGGGAACAGGGAGTACACATATTGAATCTTAATCTTTTTTAACCACCTTTTTCTGGCTTTCTCCTCTCCTTCCTTAGCCAAATTTTCTTCCCACAACCTCAGAATATACCTCTCTTTTCTTTCCATCTCTCTTTTACTGTGCTCTTTTGTATGTTGTTTCTTATATTAGAAAAACCTTGTAAAATATTTTACCCTCTTTGCCTGATTTATTTCATGTAGAATTATGGTGTTTCTCTTGCTTCTCATTTGGCTCTAAGTAGCAATGCTGACAATCCATGATCTCATAAAATCTTCAAAACTATAATTCAAAGTTAACTTCTTTGTTATGTAATTTGTTTATTTTGGATATCTTATTATATTAGCAGAAACACAGATGAGGAGTATCACTGAAGATGCCAGAGATTTTTGCATTCAGAATCTACACAGAACACAAAACTTACAGTAGGAAGAGACCATAACACATTCAGAGAGTGAGAAGCCACCAAAAGTAAATGTAGGTAAAGTCAGTGGTAAAAATTTGTTTGTAGAGTTTGCTTGATTCAGACAACAGGAAACTGCACCCTTGGGACAAGAAGTCAATATGTATAAACATAATCACTGTAAATAATTCAGAAAACAGTGAAATCTGCAGGACCAGATAAATTTTGATCCATTGTAAAAACACTGTTAGGATTTACAACATGGTTGTGTGAGCTGGGATGGAAGAGAGTGTAGATGTGGGGGGTCTTCTTGACACAATAAACTAGAGTTGAAATGGACACTTACACTACAGGAAACACAGCCGATAAAGTAATCCATTTATCCAGGCTGACTGCCAGAAAATCACAGGGTAGCATGGGCTTGATTAATTAATCTTTACTCTACTTTCACATGTGGGGAAAATAGTGGTTCCATTTATGTTGTGAGAATTGTGAATTCTGTTATAATCTTAATAGCCTGATTGATGAAATGGCTGTCAAAATCATAATGCTGCTTTAGCATCCTCAATACTATACCACATCAAACACAAAATAACTGTATCAGTTCTAATTTATTGTAAAATAAGCAGCATTCATCTCTTTCTCCTATTAAAACCTCTCCTAGGTTTGTTCTCTGAACTCCAAGTTCCCTTATGTTTCTTAGGGTTCACAGAGGGTCTATTTTCATTCCATAGATAGTTTCCCTTCAGAATTTGTGTATTCTCCTCTTTCCATGTACATTTTCTCAGAACAATTGCCTTTACTGGATAATAATATATTAACTTGATATACACTAATGTGATTAAAGATTCAACCAACTTATCTTCACAGTTATATTTTTTCTATACTTGCACAATAATATAAACTTACCATTTTATACAATAATAGACATATTTCAAATAAAAGTGTTCAGTATCCTCTAGTACAACATGGTTTTCAATCAAAATGTTCATCTTTTTGAAATCTGTAGATTTTTTTAAAAAACACAATACAATCACTTTACAAAACTATACATTAAATTAAACAAATAAATTTGGCAAGGCATATCATATCTGTAGTCCCAACTCACTGGAGGCTGAGACAGAAACATTTCAAGTTCAAGCAAAACCTGGGAAATTTAGCAATTTAGTAAGACCATGCCTCAAAAGAAAAATGAAATAGAAAAGGGACTGGAAAGGGACAAAGGTCCTGGGTTCAAAACCAATACAGGAAAAAAAGTGTTATATATGTATGTTGTCAACGAATAGATTATTTGTATTACTCACAGGGCTTTTCATGTTGTGATGTACAAACAGATTTTCCTTTTCTTGGATTCAGTCATATACATACATATGCATATCTGTTACTCTCAAATCTCTTTTTCTGCTTCTCTATGCCTCTGTCTCTGTCTCTGTCTTTTTCTGTCTCTGTCTCTGTCACACACACACACACACACACACACACACACACACACACGTAAACATGACCACACACAGACTCATGCATATGATTTTAGAGTTTCTAGTTTTAACTCAAAAGGAACAGAATAGCAAGGAAGTTTGTAGGTTTATCTGTGTCTATAGGTTGGTTACCTCCCTGAGATATACAGATACCAGAGACTGCCATTCTACCTGAAACTATCACAGGTTCCATGAAGTGATCATCAAAATGTGGGGGTATTAGAATTTTTTTCTGCCTTTTATGGTTATTAGACTTGTTGCTGACATACTTAGTGTTAAAGACATATTATAAAGAATTTTAACTCATTCACCTTCTGATCTGTTTTTGTCAAGTTATTATTGCATAGAAGCCATCAAGTTGAATTGCTAATCATATTACAGGACAGAAAAATACAAGGTACATATATGAGACTGTCCAACCATAAACAGAACTAATGTGTATACTCCATTCTGGTGTATTTCCTGGTTACAAGGATATTCCAAAACTATATCTCACGGTATGGTGCAATACTGCCTTTAAAACAATCACATAATCAATTTGCTCTGTAGAGTCAATAGTGTTCATTATAATTAAACACAGAATTCCAGTCTATTTGAACTGACACTTGAAGTAAAATTTATTTCCTATTCTGAGAAGACTAAGGTTTCAAAGTACTGTTGTATAACAAATGTTGTCCTACATTGAGGTTTTTAACCTGGACTTTTTCCTATAGCCCTATTCATTTCAAGTACTATGGGAGAAATGTATTGCATAATTAATCAGCAGAATAGGCAAAGTTAACCATATGAACTATATGTGAAGATGAATCTGCTGATCATGAATGCTTTAGATATTTTAGAAAGGTTTCTCATAATTACATTCTTTTTTCTTGTGCAATAAACTGGATTTTAAGAACTTTACCACTAATTGTAAAACACAAAGTGCTTGGTTGTTTGCTGATTTGTACAGGTAATTTCCAGCTATTTATTTAAGCTATGCATGCATAATGAATCTGTGACTGATTCTAACCAAAATTATAAATATAAATGAAGCATGTGAATTATCATATAAAATACAAAACTAGAGCATAATGTCTTACAATGATTGCTGCATTTGAATAGCAAGAATGGAATGCTTACAAATTGGATAATTATTAAATAAATAAGTATATCTCCATTTCAGATGGATTCATACTTCTGGTTGTATGATATTAAAGATCCTACACTTTTAAAGGCCATTTAATTCAAATGAATGTTACAGGCCAAATAGAAAAATTGATCATGAGCTTATTTTTAAAGGTGGTATGGTACCAGTACTCTTTTTTAGGACTGGGGATCAAATTCATGACCTTGTGCATGCCAGGCAGGCTTTTATGCCCCTGAGCTAAATCCAAGCCCCAGTACCAGTACTCTTCAACATTGTAAATTGAGGTAATTATATGGGCTAAACATAACAAATATATGACATAGACATAGATACAAACATGGCTAAGAATCAACAGGAAAAATTTGTTGAACTTGACCTAGATAAAAGATTAAACCAAATTACCATTTGTAAAATGTTATCTGAGAATATATTCATGCAATCAGTATGCTATGTATCCATGTACACAGCCCCACGTAACCACATACACACCAGCTTCTGGCGTTTGCTCTGAGGCATAGAGAAATAGAAGTTGGCACTGCCTCACCCTGTGCCAATGTCATTCTACAGCCTAGGACCTACCTTGATCTCATGTCCAGTATAAGAAGTTCTAAGTTAATGTATTATTGATAACATACTATAATCATGGTATAGTATCAATGGTGTATCTGAATGCTTCAATATGATCTGGTAAGATAATTGAGGACGCAGTTAGCATCTGATAATTAGTATTTAAAATATATGCACGTGTGATTAGTGACAGTAGCTCACCTTAAAGAAAGCACATTGGTCCAGATTCAAATCTTTGCTCCAACTCATCCATCCTGGTTTATCTTAGTGATGTTAGGTAAAGAAATCTATTCCTTTTCTACTTCCTTTATAGAAAGTAGATTTAAATTCCACATGAATATAAACATAAATGATAATTGTAGTATAGGAATTCTATGAACTTTAGAAACTCAATTAATATAATATTCTATTATCACTCATAAACCATAGTATATGTCTTGCAGATTCTCCTTCTTAAGGCTGTCTGATGAAAGGAAGACCAGAGAGAGTATCATGAAGACTTACTGTTTATGAAAGACATGTAGTTTTTATATGAACTAGTCATGTTAAAGATGTAGTAAAAACAGGAACTTAAAATTTTTATGGAACTAGAAAAAAAACAGTGGATGTTAAATTTACTCAGTACTATGTAGGAAACTGATGGATATCAATATTCTCTAGTGGAATATTCATGGTTTCCATTCTTTTAACAAAGCACATGTCAGCCTGACACCAAATCACCTAGATTCTCCGTTTCTCTGTGTGTACTTTGTACCACCCATCAGCAAGCAAACCTGATGTACCTTCATCCCTTTAACCTGTCTCATTCTATTCCACGCAGGAATATGGTTGCAGCCTCTTTGTGGGTTCATGGTATTCTCAATGAAACTGCCACAGCTATCCTTTTAAAACATGAGTTAAAATACAGCAATTTTCTGCAATGAACCTGTCAGTGACTTTTCATCTCACTCAGTAAAGAGTTAATACTTTTAAAAAATAATTTATTTTATAAATATATTTTTATTTTATTGTTTTATTTGATTTTGTTGGTACACGTGATTAGCACACAATGCCAACCTTCCTTGGGGGGAGTTGCTAATGTACAAGGTGCATTTTAATTCCCTTCTCATCTCCTCTCCCTTTGTTCTCTGACCCTCCACCTATCTCTTCATCTCCCCCCACCTTTTCTCTACCAATTTACAAGGTTCCACTCGATTTCAATTATTTTTCTCAGTCTTAACTCATCCTCTACCATTCTCTTGCACACTATAGTTTAAGACTCTCTAGGCCCAGGGTTTCTGCACTTACTCTCCCTCTGCCTGTAATGCTCTGCCTAGATGAATGACTTCTCCCTATTTTACTACAGATCTCAGCTCTAATGTCATTCTGATAAACCTCTAGAAACAGATGTCACATCTGCTACTAGCCATTCCTGTTCTATCTTCTATGTTTTCCCCCTCTAACTGTATTTTCCCATTATCTGCATTACTACCCCCATACCTGCCTTCACAATGTAATTTCTATGAGTTCAATGATTTTATTTTATATGTCTATATGATTAATACCCCAAAGAGTTTCTGGTATACAGTAAGAAATTATTGCATGTCTGTAAAATTAATGAATTAAGATAATACATCTCTTTTTGTTCTAATAATATGTTCTATAAGCAATATTGCAAATTTTTTCTGCCTTTCAAACAGCATAATGTAGAGAATGAGCAGAGTGTCTCTAGGCACAAGTATTCAGAAGAAAGACCACTCCTTCTTACAAATTACTACATTTTTTAAAAGTTGCCAGAGTATAGAAAACAAACCAAGAATATTCATCTGGTAGATCTGTGGAAGAAGTTTTGGATCAATGATTAATGTTTTACTTACAGAAATTTTTCTTACAACTGAAAAAAAGAATTGTACAGCATTTGCCTAGCCAGCAACTTGAGTAGAAATTTGTGGAGAGCAGTCGCGTAATTTCAAGAGTAGAGGCCAGATTTTCTTGGTCAGTGGCACAGAAATAGCACTTTCCAAGGAACTTTCCTAGATATTCCCTACATCAAGAGAAATACCTAAGATAATATTTAAAGAATCTTTAATAAAAATTGAAACATCTATAATTAACATTAACAGACCCTTTTTGATAAAAAGCTTCATTATATTTGATTCTTTGAATACTTCTCTACTATTTACTAAGTAGCTTTGTAAAAGTTGGAGCATTACATGTATGACCTGAAATATACAAATATATTAAATGTAAACCATAACTATACAGTGAGTTTAGGGTTTCACATTTATTCATTTGAACAAATACAATTCATTGATGGTGCATGAAAGGTCAGAAGTTAAGTATCCTCAAGGTCACAAAATCAGTAATTTCAAAGCGTTTACTTGTGTTTGATCTACTGATTGTCAGTCCAATAATCTTTCTCTAATGTCATATATATTTGAATCATTTGATCTAAAAATAAAATCAATTTATTCCTCATCATTTTAATATAATGGTAATATTATTAACATTTCCAATTGTTTACTTAATATCCTACCATGACTTTGCAACCTATATTCTTGCTTTACCTGAGAAAAAGCAATTGTGCCTGTTAGTTATTAATGATACCATTTCTTGCTTGTTCTAGTTCTGAGTTATTTTTATCTTGTGGCTTATTTATTTTGGCACAGCCATATTCACAGCTTCCTCCACAATTTCATAAAATATTTCCTGCCTTGTAACCTTGTTGGATGCCCTAATTGCAGTGTTCCTCTAGAAATAAAGTGAATTTGGACCTTTACTTAAGTAGTTTAAAAGTTTTTTTAATTTATATGCTTGTATCACATGTACCATAAAGCATATCTCTGAATGTAACAAACAATTTTTTTTCTTTTTCTGCATTGTTCCAGTTATTTTTGGAGATTATTGCTTGCTAATACTTTGACTTGGTAGAATGTCTAAATGAGTAATGTTGATTACTTCTTTAATTGTTATACAAGGAGAAAACACCTGTATTAACCTAAAATTATTACTTTATGTCTTTCAATGTTTGCTCCTGTGTTTATGGGAATGCTAGTTCAGAATTCATTAATTCTGATGTAAAGTTATATTTGCTTATTTGTTCACGACCTGTATTTTTTATGTTGCCATCGGACTTTGGAGGACAGTAGTACATTATCCACTCAACCAGTGCTCACTTAGTGCACAACAAGCTTTGCAAATAATCTTTATGGTTTGTTTTGAGGATGTAAAGGTAAATAATGAAAATCTACACTTTCAAGGCTCAGGGTATAATAGTGATAGGAGAGCACATCAAATATTTTAGCATAATGCACTGCTGTGTCCATTTCAGATAATCATACAGGGTACTACTGGTTTATCAAGAATTGGTAAGAGTATTAATTGCAATGAAAATTCATATGCAAATGTTTAAAGTAGAATTTTGACACTAAGAAATTTCCAGAGCATTTTTTCTTGTGACCATGATGAAAGTAGTGTATGAGAGAATAGGAAGACTTGCCTGGAGAGGTAGGCATGTATCAGTTTAAAAACGATTCCAGAACCTGAGACATGAGCTTGGAGTTTTCTAGTAAAAAAATATATTGCCTATGAATTACATTAAAGAAGCATCTGTCTATGGTAAGAGGATCATTCCTCACTCCTGTATTTAAAAAGCCAGAGAGAAAACTTTTCAACTAATTACATGCTATGTTTCTGCTTGAGATTTTCCAGTGTGGATAATTGGATCATTAATCTATAAAAAATATACAAAAGCACTATTTTTCTTATTGTACAGCTCAGTTACTGCACTTAACTACTTGTACCCTAATTAGCAATGCAAAAACCAGCAGGTCTAATCAGAATGGAAAGGGGAACTTATGAGACCTGAGTTCCAGTTCCACTTCTGTCAATAATAACCCTGTTGACTAAGCAAAGTACATTTGGACATACACCACCCTATGTGGTTAGTACATTTTCTTTCATCCTTGACACGGTCTATGAAACTAACTTTATCTCCACTGCACGGTTATTTTCCCAAATAGATTCAGGGTGAGTGGCCTGCTCAGATTTATAGTTAGTAGAAAGAGAAGGAAGGCCAGGTGCCCATGATTCATTATGGGCTCTCCTTCCTTCCATCCCTGGTCAGACTTAATGACTTCTCTAACATCAGAAGCTTCATTCAGTTATTAGTTTGCTAAGTGTAATCCCCAGATCAGAATCACCTGGAGATGGTAAATACACAAATCTGCAATCTCCATCTCAAACCTATAGGATAAAAATCTTGAAGTGGAGTCTATCAATCAATGTTTAAGAAATTCCTCTTATATAGTCTGTGCATACCAAAATTTTGTTAGAATATTGGCTAATTTTTATTAACCTTGACTGCATCTTAAATCTATCTTAAAATCCTCAAAACAGCGACAGTTCCTTATTCTCTTCCAAAGTTTGATTCATAATAACTTCCAAAAGCAAATACAGTACATTTATTTACGTGTACATTCCCCCAGGTGATTCCTAATGTGTATTCAGTGTTGACAGACCTTGTGATAGATCAGTATTTCTCAAACTCAGTATGTATTCACAGCATCTGGGGATCTTGTTAAAATGGATATTTTAGTTCAGTGCCTTGTTAAACCTAAGAATTTGCAGTTCTCTTCCATGCACCAGGTGATGGTGATTCTGCTGGTCTGCAGGCCATATGTGAAAGTATTGTATCATCATTAACATGCTACTATGCTGAAATATAAGTTGGACATCTTTTCAACTCTTTGCCAAAAGGAAGTAATATTGCTTTGACTTTCAGAGTCTGGACTTCATTGCTAAAATGGGTTTAAAATATTCATTGTGGATTAAGTGTACAAGTGCAAGAAAATATATCATTCCCTGTGCCTTAATATTTTTAAAATCAATTGGCAGTTAGTTTTTGGGAAAAACCAATGATTACTAATATAAATATGTGAATTTTTAATATATTAATCAATTGCCTTCCCTTTTATAAATGCTTATTGATTCACTATTTTAATTATATTATTATCATAAACTTTTCATTTCTAGTTAGACTTGTACTAGAGAAATTCAACACACAACATATATAAAAATATTTACATATATTATTATTTTCCACAAGATTATGCTGAAAAATTATAAATAAAATATGACTGGGAACTACATTTATTTCTTCTGAGCAGCAACTTAGGAAACATATGTTTAGGGCATATAACATTAACAAATATACAGCACAATATAATTTGTTACTAGGTCTGACAGGTTCAATTACCTATGTGGCTAATGCTTTGAAAATTTTAATATAAATCCTATAACCTGCTTAGATGTATGAACTTTTTAAGACTGTCTTGAGTCCTGGACATAGGATGTTTCACAAAACAATTCTCTGATCCAAATGTTTCCTTATTAAATATAAAGTACTTCCTAGGTATCACAATACAGCTAGTAGTACACCACATCATTAAAAATTGTATACAATAAATAATTAAGTTTACAGTTTCTGACTTTAACAGATACATAATGGCTACATTTGTTTCTACTTGAAAGTTTGACCTACTTGTTAGATTGTGGTCTGACTCATATTCTTGCTTGACAGAAGGAATTCACATCCCTTGAGGACTTTACTTAAGTAGGACTCATTAGTTCTCCATAGTCCACTGCCCCAGCTGCCCATGCTGACAACCAAAGGGTAGCCAATTTAATTAACCATGGCCTGAAGGTGCATAATTCATTATCAAATTTTCAAGTAATCTAATATATATCAATGCTCCTGATAAAGAGATAGATGGAGCTGAATGTTCTAATAAGGACCAAAATCCCTTAAATCCAATTACTATTTTGACTATTTAATTAAAGGCAAAATTAGAGGCCATGAGGAGATCACAAAACTTATCATCAGAGTAGAGGCAACCATATTCTTTATGTGATATAATATCAATAAAATACACAACTAAGATTTAGGGAAAGTTATCTGTGATTTAGCGCAAAAAAAGAAAACAAAAAAATGTTGTGATCCTGCTACTGTGTTTAGGTTACATAACCAAGTTTATGACAAGCTAAAAACAATTGAATTGCTTTTTTTTCTATTGTTCATAATGATTGACACAAATCCAATAGCTAGAAATGTTATCAATGATTAATTAGTTTCTATGATGAACAGATATTAATTAAATGAATACTTGGTGCTATTTTAAATGAGAATAAATTAAGCACAATATTTTTATGCAATTGAAAAACACTTTATTAAGTGATGTGTAATAATCATATGCCAAATTATATATATTTAAAATAGAAAAGATAACTGCCAATAAGCATTTTGGGAATTTTTGAGAAGACAAAATATTGACTGGCTACAAAAAATATGATTTGAGTTTTTTGCAAGAACATTATAGAATTTAACTTGAAAACATAGGTAAAAGAGACTTTTCAACAAAGGAAATCGGTGCAGTGTGAAACACTCCATAAATGGGCCGCATGCCCATTACTCTCCTTGATAGCATGGACAGAAAATGAACTTGCATGACATAGATTGAAAATCAGAGTAATACCAACTGGTTCTTGATTTTGAATAGGTTGTGTGTATAAATTATTTTGTACAGCACCTTCAAAAATAGTAAGGTATACTCCGATAGGCATCTTGAGTCATCTTGAGAATTAATGTGGTTTATGTAATGGTCAATGCCATCTGTGTGACAAATGAAAGCTCATGACTTCACCATATGTCCTGCTTCAAGCCTGAACAACTTTTCATACATTTACTAGCAAAAATTTTTTATGTCCCATCAAAAAAAAATAGAATGATTTCATAGGCTGTTACTGCATATTGTAATTAGATTTAGGATTACAGTTTATTTTAATGAACACACAACCAAATTTAAATAGAAGTCTAACAATACATTTTCCAAGTTCAAGTTCCAACAATATTTGAATATCTTTACATGTTCAGAGTGCAGCAAAAGAAGTAATGAACTTCATATATTTTGTAGGGTAAGCATCTTCCATAGGCTCATGTTTTAAAGACTTGGATCTCAGAACTGTGTTATGAAGAGGTCCTAGTATATTTGAGAGAGGAGCATAGTGGGGGCTCACTGAGGACTTTCTCCTGAAGGGAACTGTACCACTCTGTTCCTTCCTCTTTGTATTGCTTCTTGTCTTTGAGCTTAGTGATTATATTCCTACTATAATGTGCTCTTTCATAGGCACAATACAATGGAACCTATTAACTATGAAATGAACTTTCAAAATCGTTAGCCAAAATAAAACATTTCTCTTTATAAGCTATCAATTTTTAATAGTTAAAGAAATTAACACAGAAGTGTAGGTGCTTAGGTTTTAATAAATAAGAAACCCCTTTAATTTTTGTAAAATCACTGGTTGAAATAAATTTGAGGCATTTCATTTCACTAACTCTTTGAAGTTATATGATTATTAAAAACTAAAGGATATCATATCAAAAATATCTGTATGTAGAGTCTGACAGAAACATAATGAAATAAGTGATAAAAGAAACTGAAATTTTCACAACTCTTGAAAATTCCCAGTGTATTATATGCCCAGCTCTCCTACTTCTTCAGTAATACATTTGCCACTGACAAGTGTGCCATCTTTCTCAGCCATTCGATCTAAATTTTCTAGGATAGACAGGATAGATAGGATAGCATCTATCCTTGATAGGGTTGGATGGTCAATTGTATCTAACTCATACTACAGTAACTTACACATAGATCACATTACTGTATTATTGAATATAATTACCATAACTTCATTAAATAAAAGAAAACATGGGTGTAGAGCTTTTTAAAAAATTAGTGAAAATCATTTAAATGGTATAATAAGAGTGATGACTAAAAATAAATATGAGAACTCTAAATAATTTCAAGGTAGACTCTGAGTGCACAGAAGCCTAACCTAGTTTTCCACTGCCATGTAGTAAATTACACCAAGTTTAGCAGCTCAGAATGACATATATACACAGTCTCACAGGGACTGGCTCCGCTACCATGCTATCTGTTTCAAGCTGTCACCTGATGGGGGCTGGGCTGCAGTCATCACCCAGATCAACTGGGAAGATGTCTGATTCCAAGATTACGTGATTTGGTTCTTTGGTGGTTTGGGAACAGAGGTCACACTCAGTGCTTCTCCAAGAGTCATTGCAATATGAAAACTTGCAATATTAAAGCATGTAATCCATATGTGCAAAAGAGTGTTATATACTATTGAAAGGGACATTTCCTTGTTTTTGTCCTTTTGTTAGAAGCAAGACACTATGTTTATTCTCATTTTGCGATGAATACCAGGGGCTTTCTTAGTCTGCTTGTCAAGGAACCTGTGTGTTATCAGTGATGGAAGGGTTCTCAAGAGATTACAAATAGCTACTTCTAGTAACTTTGTGAAAAGAAAAGTATTATAAATCATTACTTATCAGTAATAAAGTCTAACTATCTTTGAGATTTCAAATGTGCAAATATTTATATATATGTATTTTAATACTTCCTATCTTTGCATTTAATATTTTTGTCATTTTTATAATTTTATCAAAATTCAAAATAAAAATAATAACATTATTTTTGAATTATTTAAAAATTGAAAGATGGATATTTGTAAGTATTTTATCAAAGAAAATATAATAGAAATACATTTCTTACCAGGATAATGCATGAGTTAATTAAAATCACTTTTAAAATATATGCATGTAGATTCGAGAAATGTTCATTGATACAAAACTAAATATCGTCAACTGGTATTGAGTGGAACTATGCCATGTATGTATTAGTAAATGCTAGGAAAATGTTTCACTTTAAATAGTGCTTTTTTCCAGAGCGTGAAGGAGACAATTACCAAACAAATCAAAAGCAATTGCAGATGCTGGTATTAATAAAATAATATACAGACTTGCATCATTTAATGATAGGGATACATTCTGATAGGTACATCATTAAGTAACTTTTTCACTGAAAGGACATCAGAGAGGGTAGTTTCATGACCCTATATGTCATAGGCCAATCACCCGGCAAGATTTTTTTGATGAAAACAGGTACAATAAACAAGAGACATATGAGCCTGCTGCCAGCATCATACTGTGTACTTTTTTAGAGTAAAACTTTTTTAAGTATAAAGAATACCCCTTACAATACCAAAGTAATGTATAATACAGATATAAACTAGTAAAAGTCATTTATCATTGTTATTGTGTGCAGCACATCAAGTATGATGTATTGCACATAATTTCACATGCTATACTTTTACACAGCTGACTGTGCAGTTATGTTTATCACCACACACAGATAATGTGTTATGCTACCAGTCTATGACTGCGATGATATCACTAGGTGGTAAATGTTTTCATCTCTTTTATAATCTTACAAGACTCCTGCCACTTACACAGTTTTCTGTTGATCAAAGTGTCATCACAAAGTGAATGACTGCACGAGGCAAGAGTGGAGACACTACAGAAGGGTGACTGCGTGTGTGAAGTCCCAAGGGAAATAAGTGCTCAAGTGGAGATCCGAACAACAGCACTGTTAGCATCTGAGGGCTGAGTATTTCAGGAGGAGGCAAAGTAAGACCAGTGAGCCTTAAAGCAGAAAGTGCTTTCAGCTGGCTCAAGTGTTTAAAAGAAGAGTAATGTGCCTGCAAAGAAGGAAAATGAGGGAGGATGATTTAGCAGTCAAGGTGGCTTAGGATAACTCATTGAGTTTTGGTTTACAGGCTTTTATAGGTTGGGGAAAGAATTTGAGATTTACTCTTATTCAAAGAGGAAAGCATTAGAAAGGCTTAGTATGAAGAATGAAAAGATCTGGACATACTTTTTCAGGAAAGAAATTTGCTGATAAGGAACCTGACTCTTGCTAAACTATGAAGTAAAGTAAGTATGAGGTATTTTTGAAGATAGAAAATTCTAGAACATTTTATAGATAGAAATAACCCCACAGAAAATGATGCTTCAAAAGAAAGATATCCAATTGTGACTTTTAATATAACAGGGATAATTTCATGACACAACTGGAGGAATGGATTTTAGAAAGCCAATTTCCCTTATAGTAATAGGAAATAAAGTACATGATTATAGATCCGAGATACTGTTTTAAATAGGTGAAAAAAAATGAAGTAACTTAATATTTAAGAGATTAATAGAGTGTTAAATTCTCAGTATTACTTCTTAGATTCTGTGACTCTGAGATGAACATTTCCTTAATTATACATTCACTGATATTATATGAATTATTAAAGAAACACTCCATTATTGTATGCATTATTTGAAAAGGAAAAATTTATATAAACCATTTATTCTTAAAGACTAGCTTACAGATAGATAGCAAAAAAATGAAATCATGCTCTGGAGAATTCTTAAGCAAATTTTCAATTTACTTTGATATTGTTCTTTGTGTTCCTTGAGTGATAATAGCCTCTTATTTATTACATGATAGTTGATGGAAAATAGGAGATGTGTTCTACTGGCATTAGTCAGAAATGATTTTGTAAGAGTGACAGTTTTTGTCACTTTCTCGCCCCTGGGACAATATACCTGACTTTCACAAGTTAAAGGGGGACAAATGTATTTTGGATCTCAGTTTCACCTCATCGGCAGCTGTTTCTAAAAACCAAATAACATTTTGGAAGGGCAGGGCATAGGAAAACTGTTGATCCCATAGCCGCTGGAAGTCAGAGAAGAAAGGGAGATTCCAGGACTAGAATAAACCCTTCTAGGTTAGGCCACAGTGACGAGGGACTCACCCCCAATGAGCCTCCATCTTCTCACAAAATTCTGCTACAATGCCCTCATAACCCAATCTCCATTCAGATAAATGAGTCTTTTGTATAAATCTTTAATACTAAATCATAAGAGATAAAATGCATAGCTTTTTAAATTCTACTTTTCTTCTTTTGTGAACATTCAGAAATTTCCTAGTGTTATTATTTCTAGGTTGCAAAGTAAAAGAAATATGTAAACTTATTACAGAGAAGAAAATATTTAGA
Organism: Dolichotis patagonum; assembly: GCA_004027295.1. NCBI lineage: Eukaryota > Metazoa > Chordata > Mammalia > Rodentia > Caviidae > Dolichotis > Dolichotis patagonum. The sequence continues at coordinate 83,171 of PVJX010002998.1, read as the reverse complement.
ATTTTATAGACATTAAAGAGAAAATACTACTTGTTGAAAGTGAAAAGAGCAATAAAAAAAACTACCTTGTCTAATTTTAATGCTTCTGTTGTGATTCAGTTCTTAAAGAGATCAGTCTAGGTTTTGAATTTTAAACATCTTAAAAACATTATTCAGACATGTGCCCTTGATTTATAGGGTAACCAGACCGCCACCAGAGACACCCAGACCAGGTAGATAGGGTGCTCGGGCATATATGCATCTTTGGCTGATGGAGTAGTCAGCCAAACCAGCAACCTGGAGATTCTGAAGCAGTAAGGAGACAACAGTGGACTCTGGAGACTTTGCTCCAGTGGTTGAAGGTAGCAAATTTATGGCTACCATAGTTTTTAAGTAGTTAACTTGTACTTGAAACTATTATTATGACTAAACATACCAGTTTAACCTGGATGCATACATGCTATAATTAATTTTTCTCCCTTGAATGATAAAATTGTGATTATATGGAATAATAATCATCACCATTGTCAAGTATCAAAAGACTGAGATTTGAGCCAAATAGCAACTTGGCGTTTTTTACAAATTAGGAAAGTACATTGCTGCGACATCTATAAAGAACCACCTACATCTAAGAACAGACATCTCCTAGGAAAGCCTCAATAAAACTATTTATCATGAGAATTGGCAAGCATTAACATAGCAAATAAAATAAAATAAAATGAAATAAAGTAAAGAGAAAATGTAAAATGAAAACATGCAGAAGAAAAATGAAACCCTAGACTACCATCCTACACAGAACAAGCTCAAATTGCAATGAGAAAGATTAAATTAGAAGTCAAGTACTGGAACTTTCTGACATAATAGCAACAGAAGTGAAAAAAATTAGTGGAGGAAGCTGTATAGAAAATAATCTCTCCTCTACAAAAAGAAATGATGTTTACAATCAGAGATATTGCAGCAGAAAGAAATGAAAGAACAGATAAACTTAGAAAAATGATGGAAACAAAAAATACACAACACAGGAAAAATAATGAAATCCAAGAAACAGATTCAAAGAGAAATTCAAGAGCCTAAAACCTCCACTGGAAGTATACAAAACAGACTGAATGAAATAGAGAATACAATATCAGAACTTGGTACCAGAATTGCAGAAATCCATGAAAAGAAAGTTATCTTAAAAATGGCAAAAGCCTATGAAAAAGATCAATCAAACAGCTACAATATGAAACAAAGAAAAATAATATACTATGGATTGAGGTCAATGAGAATGTTAGAAACAGAGCAAATGCAAAAACAAACAAAAAAGAAAAAATCTCTTCACAGAAATGACAGAAAAGTTTCAAGCATGGATAAAGAATTTAACGTACAAATAAATGAATCAGAGAACTCCAAACAGCCATGACAAATATAAAACTACATCTAGACATATAATAATCAAGATTCTGGAAATTTACCACAGGAACAGAGTGTTAAAAGCTATTAGGGAAAGGAAACAGTTTACCTATAAAGGAAAATTAATCAGAATCATGGCAAAATTCCCACTACAAATGCTCAAGTCAAGAAGATTTAGGAGTGAAGTACTTCAAGTACTGAAAGAAAACAACTTCCAAACCAAATCGATGTAACCTGCAAGGCTAATGTACAAAATTAATGGAGAAATGAGATAATCCCATTACAAAATCAATTGAAGAAATTAATGACTGCCAAGCCAACCATACAAAGAGTACTAAAAAATATTCAAGACAGAAATTAAAATGACCCCAATTCCAACAACAACATCAGAAAGAAATGATCAGGCAGGCCAAGCAATTAAACAAAGGGGAAAATCAGAAAGCCAACATCAGGAAAGTAACAGAAAAAATAATTCAATACATATCAGTTATAAATATCAGTGTAAATGGCCTCAATTCACCAAACAAAAGAAACAGACTGGCAGAATGGATTAAAAATTAAGATCCAACAGTATGCTGTATACATGAAACACATCTAATTAAAAACAAAATTCATAGACTAAAAGTCAAAAGAGAGAACAATCTTCCATGCAACAGGAATCCAGAAAATCATTGGTAACTATTATGTTTGCAGACATTCTGACCTTCAAAACAAGAGTGATCAAAAGAGACAAACAATGTCACTACATACTTTTTAGGAGAAAACTTCAAGGGGAAGTGATAACAATTACAAATATGTATGCACTATATATGAGAGCACCCATCTATGTAAGATAAATATTAATAGACATGAAAAATCAAATAAGGAATAACCCAATTGTAATGGAGGATTTTAATACCCTATATTCACTAAGTGATAGATCAACTAGAAAAAAAAACAGGAAATAAATATCAGAACTGAATGAAACCTTTTAACAAATGCAATTAGCAGATGTTTAGATAGTGTGCCAACCAACATAATAACACACATTCTACTTGGCTGCACATGGCATGTTCTCTTAAATAGATCAAATACTGGCCCACAGAACATGCTTAAGTAAGTGCAGAAAAACTGAAATAATCGCATGAATATTATCCAACCATAGTGCAATGAAGTTGAAAATTAATGGCAAAAGAAACCACACCTCCATAAATATGTGGAAATTGAACAACACCCTCCTTGAAAAACTAATGGATCACAATTGAAATTAAAGAAGAAATTAAACAATATCAACAATTAAACAAAAATGCAAATACAACATATCTAAACCTGTGGAATTAAAAAAAAGCAGTCAGGATAATTTATAGCAGTAAATTATTAAGCACAAGTAAGTAATCTAATCATGTACCTCAACTTCAAGAAAAAGATGAGCAAGATAAATCCAAAGATCTTACAAGGGAAGAATCTATAAAGGTAAGAGCAGAAATTAATGCAATTGGGACTAAAAAAGCAATGCAAAGAATTAATGAATCAAAGATTCAGTTCTTTGAAATAAAAAAAGATATAACACCTAGTCAACCTTATCAAAAAAGGAGAGAATGAATTCAATTTCATGCAGTGAGGAATGAAAAAGGCAAAATTACCAGAGATACTGTGGAAATGTAGAAGATCATCAATACATACATTGAAAAATTTACATTCATAGGAAGGAATACACAGAAGAAATGGATAGATTTCTAGAAATGTGTTAGCAAAGCTGAATCAAGAAGATACAAAAATTCTGAATAACACAATATCAGTTAATGAAATTGAAAACATAATTAAAAATTTAACAACAAAGAAAAGCCCCTGATGAATTCACATCTGAATTCTACAAGAAATTTAGAGCACATTTAATGCAAATAGTCCTTGAAATCTTTAATAAAATTGAAAAGGGAGCAATATTCCCTAAATCATTCCTGGAGGCAAATGTTACCCTGATACCAAAACTAGAGAAAGTCCCAATCTAAAAAGAAATCTATGGACCAACATCTCTAATGACCATAGATGCAAAAATCCTCAATGAAATACTAACAAACAGAGTGAAGTAAATCCTCAAGAAGATTATACAATGTGAAGGAGGATTCATCCCAGGAATGCAAGGATGGTTCAACACATGCAAATCTATAAATATAACACACTATCAAATAGCCAAAGACTGCTGGTTATTTAGTTCAGTGGCATAAGTATCTGCCTGGCAAGTGCTAGGTTGTGAGTTTGATCCACAGTACAAAAAACAAAATCCAAAAGCAAAAGTCACTTGATCATTTTTTTTTTTGTACTGGTGATCAAGCTCATGAGCACATCCTTGCAAGGCAGGCACTTACGCCACTGAGCTAACTCACTGGCTGATCATCTTGATAGATGCAAAAAGAGCTTTTGATAAAGTCCAACACTTGTTCATGATAAAATGCTCTACAGTAAATTAGGATAGATGGTCTTTAACTCAATCTGATAAAAGTCATTTAACAGCACAACAACACTCTAAATAGACAAAAACTGAAATTTTTCACTCTAAAATCAGGAACAAGACAAGGATGTCCACTATCATCACCCCTATTAAAAAAAAATCAGGAAACATTAGCAGGAGTAACTAGACAAGAGAGAGAAATAAAAGGAATAAGAATAGGAAAGAAAAAAGTTAAATTACCATTATTCACAGGTGACATGATACTCTATATAGAAGACCCCCCCAAAATCCATCAAAAGACTACTAGATTTAATTAGTAAATTCAGTATCATAGCTGAATATAAAGTTGCACTAAAAAAAAAACTACAGCATTTCTATGCATGAACAACCAACTCAGTGAGAATGAAATTAGGAAAATCACACCTTTCAAAATAGCATTCAAAAATTAATTCTTAAGAATTAACCTAATGCATGAATTAAGGATATATATATATATATATATATATATAGCAAATTATAGTACTCTGAAAAAGGAAATCAAAGAGGATATCAGAAGATGGAAAGATATCCCTTGTTCATGGATAGGAAGAATCAATTTTGTGAAAATGGTCATATTTCCAAAACTGTTATACAGATTTAATGCAATCCTGGTCAAAATGTCATTAGTATAACTCATAGCTTTAGAAAAACATTCCTAAAATTCACTGGGAAGCCAAAGGGACCTAAAATAGCAAAGGCAATCATGGGTAACAAAGGTAAGACAGACAGCATCACAATCCCTGACTTGAAAATATACTACAAAGCTACTTTGATAAAATCAGTATGGTATTAGCAGAAAGAAAACGAAACGAAGAAAAGCAACAACAAAAAACAGACCTGAAGTCAGTGGAAGAGATTAGAAGATGTAGATGCAGCTACAAACACCCTTGGCTACCTTATCTTTGAAAAAAGAGCCAAACATGTCCATTGGAAGAAAGAGTCTTTAATAAATGATGCTGGAAAAATTGGTTTTCCACATCCAAAGACTAAAGCTAGACCCATGTCTATCTCAATGCACTAACCTAAAGTCAAAATGGATGAAAAATCTAAGTATTAAAGCAGGAAGAATAAATCTACTGGAAGAGAAGTTAGGTAGGAAACTTGAGGACATAAGTGTAAACACAATCCATGAACAAACCCAGACTGCATGGGAAAAGCTTCAAAGAATCAACAACTGAGGTCTCATCTTATTAAATACTTTTACACATCAAAAGAAATAACCAACAGAGTGAAAAGACAACCCATAATAGGAAAAAAAATCTTAGCCAATTGCCCCTCAGACAAAGGACTTATATATATAGAACATATAAAGATTTGAAATGAATTAGATCTCTCCAAAATTCAAAGACCCAATCCAAAAGTGGGCAGCTGAGTTGAAAGCACACTCCTCAGATGAAGAAATACAAAGAGCAAATAAATATATGAAAAAAATGTGGAACATCATTGGTCATTTGATAAATGCATGCTAAAACAACAGTTAGATTTCATCTCACCCAGAAAGAGTTGTTATCATCAAGAAATCAACCAGAGACAATACTGATAAAATTGTAGGAAAAAAAAGAAGTTTTCTCCTCTGGTGGTGGAAATGTGGACTTGTACAACTGCTATGGTAGTCACTGTGGAGATTTCTCAAAAATCTTGGAGTAGAGTTTCCACTTGACCCAGCTATTCCCCTTCTCTATATTTTCCCAGAAAATTAAAATCATTGCAATATCAATAAATGTGCACTCATGTTTATAGCTAAATCTTGAGAAACAATCCAAATGTCCATCACCCAAGGAATGGATAAAAAATTGTAATATGTTTATACATTGAAGTACTACTCAGCCAAAAAGAAGGACAAATTTAGGATTTTTATAGGTAGATGGATATATATATATATATATATATATATATATATATATGATAGTTAAGGCAGTTACCTTCTAATTTCTATTAGTTCATTGTAAAACACTTTTGTGCTAATATTTCTTGATCCATTTTTCATGCCTACATCTTGTAATCTTTTAAAATAACCATAAAATAACCAACTACTTTTAAAATAACCATACACAATGTATCAACCATTATTACTCTCCTCTTATTTAGTTGTGAAATTTTGTATCATCAATTGTATTATTTTTTTTAAATAAAAATATTTGCTATTGGATAATGACATTCTTTATCATGCTACGAAGTCTCCCATCCCTAGTACTGTAAAAAATTTTCCAAAACATCAGGAATAAGATAAGATGTCTTCTTTTCTTTTCTTTTTTAAATCTCTGGATGGAATTTTGTTTTTTTCTCTTGCCAAGCCCTACATGACAAATCATATGTTGATAGTGTTCTCAGACCAGCACTGTAGTTCTTATCTAAGCAGTGCTTGGTTATCTTGGCTAAACCTTCTAGTAGTACTGAATTCATACTTACTTATGATTTCTAAATATATATTCTCAACCAGGCAGGTCTAGAATGTTCTTTGTTGTTTTATGCTTTTGAAACTTGAGCATCTCCCTTTTCAAAATAAACTGATGGCATATTGTCTTTCATAATGTTCTGGGGAAATTTATACAGTATGTGTTTGCTCATTGCAAGTTGAAACATATACAGCTGTAAAACTGTCTGAATATAAAGACTATAAAAAATTAAAAAATAAAAACTCATTATAGAAATAAAACAACTGACACAGTTTAGTTCTTTTTTAATGCATGAGATTTACCTTAATATTTAAAATTAATAACTTTAATAATGTAATGTATCTATATCTCCATTTGCAAATCAAGAAATAGAAATATGCTGCTTTAAAAAGCAGTTTTTGTCTGTCTTTTCTAGAAGAAAAGAAAACTGAGATAATATTCTAGAATACATTAATATATGCTAAAATATATTTCCATAGTAAATTCCCAAGTCAGGCTGTCTACATTGTGGAATTTCCCATTAAGGAAAAGCAGTGTCATTATTTGTCTTCTTATCTATTCTTGCAGCTAGATAGTGCTGTATGTGTTTATAACTGTATTGTGCATCTCCATGTGTCTATGTACACATGTGTAAACCTCCCCATTTTTCTGCCTCAACATGTGACTCTGAAGTACACGCTGTGTCAGGCACAGGTGTAAGCACTTTTCAAATAACAATTACTCAGCTACATAGCTTGAAATCCCTAAACCATGTAACTTTGACAGTAACTACAATTTCTTGAATTGCAAATGAGTAAATAGCAGAAAAATTAATAATAAAGAAATTTTAAAATTATATTGATGCTTTTATTAATGCTTAACACATTACTCTTAATGAATATTTTTGGTCAGAACTAGTCTGGGGGAAAATTTATGAAATTATAGTATAGTCTCCGGAATCTTGTTTTTTTTCTGTAATTATACCAAATAATATTCAACTATGTTTTAACACTCAAAGAAGTGGCTTAAATAGCAACCTGTAGGACCTCATTGCTGCTTGTTTTTTTTTTTTGAGAAAACATTAAATTTTGAATAAAATTTAGGCTTAAGACCTTGGATTTACTTTAATTAATAATATTTTGTATTTACTGATGGCCTGTTACACCTCAAACCATTTTATTCATCAACTTAGTCAATCTTTACAACAATGGAAAGTAATTAAATTAGTTATTATACTAAATTCCAAACCTAAGCCTGGAAAAGCTAAGTGATTGCTTGGAGTTACAGAGCTGGAGCATTATGGATTCAGAGGGTTAAATTTTAACTCATCTCAGAACATTTCTGCAACTAAATATGAAAAAATGATTATTAGTTTTCTAGAAAGCAATTTTCAATGTTTGCTCTAAGTCCATTAAAAGCTTTCACTAATTAATAATAATAAAATTATTTTGGGTAGAAATTCATATTTTTGAGACTTATTAAAATATTTTCCATAAGTCAATTAATATTTTTAAAAACATCTCTTTCTCCCTTTATTTTCGCTATGTCAGATTTAGATTTTTCTTATAGAGCAAAGGAAATCGATTACCTCATTTTAAATAAGTATTATAACCATCACCCTTTTAATTTCAACATTTTACTTTCATTTTAATTGATGGCTAATTATTGTTTTGCAAATTTGAATATTTTAAATTATATTTTCAAATCTTGTGATTATCTAGTAAAACCAAAGAAAAACATTGAGAAACTGTTGTCTCTCTTATTGTCATAATACCTTGTCGATTATTTGATAATTATATCATTTGATAATAATTAGATTGTATGTTATTCTTTTACACCATACCAGTGTTTTTTTCAAAGTTTCTTTCAGTATGCTTCCTGGTGTTTCCTCTTTAAAAACTGTGAGTTCTACCATAAATAACTATTATGCATCAAGAAGTTTTTTATTTTCTGGTTGATTCATTTCAAATCAAATTCCAGCAGGAAAGTTAGGTAAAGGAAGGAACAGAAATGGCAACATACAGGAAACAGAAAAGATCTACATTCTCTTCATGCCCTTGACATTTGTGCAAATTAGATTATATAATTTTAAAAAAAACCCTGTTATTTCTTTCTCTAGGATGCTCAAAATGAAATTATACAACTTAAAAAGAAAAACAAGATAATACCAGCATTTGTAAAATGTTGGAAGGGAATAATTTTTGAAAACATTGTTAGGAGAACATTGTCTCTTTTTGACATTCTTCCATAAGCTTGAATCACTCGTTGGGAATAGCACTGTGGCTGTTAAGAATGTTAACAACTATTAGTCTCAGGTTACTGCATTTTAGGAAACTGCTATCTTCCTCTTTCTTCATAAGGTATATCTTTCTTCAAAGAAAGGAAAAGTTTTGGAAACTGCCAATTTTCTTGTCATGGTTTTGCTCAAAATCTCTTTTAAAAAATGTAATACACTTAGCATTTACAATTCTTCTGATATATAATTTTATAAACCTACACATTCCAGTGATTCTGGAATAAATGCTGCAAATTGCAATAGTACCAATATATGATTGTTCCCTAACATAGGTATTATGAAATTCTTTTTTAAAAATGGTAGTTTTATTCACAATGCAAGAATCTTTTTCATTTCTTTGCAAAGGAGAAAAGTGGTAGATATATAGGGTCTAATTTCTAAGGTACTGCAGTGTGGTGAAAAATGTCTGCTAATTTCTGTTCTTAGGAATTAGTTCTACACTGATCTAAACATGAAAGAACCTAAGAAAGAAACAAGAAGTCATATGTTATAAACTTTCTTATCACTTTTACCAGATATTTTAATATTTGCATAAATTATTAAAACAGTTTTGTTTTATATTTATTTATTTTAATAATATTTGGAAAGCAATTCTTTCATCTAATTTTCATATAATTTTGACTTTGAAATAAGCTATGAAATTTTAGTGAGCAATGCTGTTTTTATATAACACAATTGGATTTAGGTGATTCAGATAGGTCAATTCTAGAGACAGATTCCAGAAACAACCGTAAAAAAAATGTTTTATGTTGCACCCTGGCAAGTATTGTGGAAAAAACAGGGCAGACAAGGAAGTTCAAACTTGGAGGTCCAAATGTCCTCAGCAATCTGATGGCCCGTTCATCTATGCGAGCCTCCTGTGTGTTAGCTTAGGGCTAATCGTGAATCTAACAGAAATAGCTCAAATTTCAGTGACTTACATAATTGGAGTTATTTGTATAAATTCAAAAATGAATATCGTCGATGAATGAGAACTTCTTTTACAAATAATGAGTGTCCAAACCCCCCACCCCCTGCACACTCTACTCTTCATCGTCAAGCCTGTGGCTTCTGAGGTAAGTCCGTCTTGACCACACCGGGAGGAATACGTGGGTAGTCCTGAGGGACCCTTGACTACAGTGTGCACGCATTCCTTCCTCCATTCCATTGCCTCAGACTCACAGGGTGACTCAGCAAAGCAGCCCCGAAATTGCTCCCTCGCCAGCGGCCAAGGAAAAGAGAGGTGGTGTTCAGGCTGCTCCGCCCTCTGAGCCACTCTCCCCAGTATACCACCCCCTTGCTTGTTTGTGGCACACACCTTCACCTTCCCGCCTCAAGAATTTGAACCAGAGACTAAATTCTGACTGCTTTCACCGAAAATCACATGTGGCTTTCTTCCTTTCTTCATTTCTGCAATTGTTCAAACACCATCTTAATATGGGGCAATTTCTCACTCTTCTGTACTTTTTTTCCGTTTTGCTGTATTAGTTGCTGTAATGAGAAAGACAGAAAGAGAAAAGACAGAGAGAGACAGACTTCTAACACATATTTGCTTCTCTTTTTATTTTTGTGTTGGGAAGTTCAATATTCATGTATTACAACCTAATTCATTTTTTTAAAATAAGATATATATCTCATATGTAACTTTTAACTTGCTTAATTATTTAGGATCTATCTTTTCACTAAGCCAAAGGTTATATGAGCAGAGGCTTATGTTTTTTTAATGCATGTAGCTCTGGCACAAAGATTAGGTTGTGTCACCTAACAAGTACATGTTGCATGAATGAGTGTGTAAATATCCATATCATGACATATACATTCTAATCACATTTTCATCTTTCTCATTAGAGATTTTTTAGACTCCACTTTTTGGAAGAAATGAAAATCATCTAAATTTTTAGATAGCAGTTCTAAAAATACAGCAGATTGGATCTTCTGTTATATAGAAGACTGATGATAAATATTGAATAAAGAAATGAAAAAATAAATGAGCGGAATGATGCTGGAAGAGAAGAATAAATTTTCACTTAGACTAATGTGAGGTTAACTATGCCCTTAGTCATATTGGGACCACGTTAAAATTTATATATGTCTTCCAAATCAATTTTTCTCAATCATGAACAAATCCTGTTATGTTCATATTTGTTTAATGCAATAGTGTGTTTTTCTCCATCAAGACAGTAATTATAATTTGAGTTCCTTACTTTAGTGCAGTAAACACAATGAAACTATTTGTAATGAATTGAACAGATATAGATATGGCCAGTTCAGCTGCAGTTTGCTAGATGAGGATTTGAATTATAGTAGAATATCTTTTTTAAAGAAAATCCATTCAGACCAATAAATCATCATTTCTAGGTCACACAGTAGAATGAGTCTATATTTAGGATGTTCAAGAATATATGCATCTGGTCTCATTTTTGTTTGACAAGGTATTCTGTTTTCATTTATCTTACAGGAATATTTAAAATTATTGATAAAATACCTGTATGTAGTTGTAATACAAATAGACTAGATGACTTTTTTATTATTAGGTTAGAATGAATTTTCTGGAAAATTGAAAAATATTTATGGCTCTCCCCATTTATGCTACTTTGCCTTTATTTCATTTTGAATTTCATATTCTGTATGTTATAATATTCCGGGGCCAGGGGTATATAGCTCAGTGGCACAAATACCTGCCTGGCAAGCTTGAGGTCATGAGTTTGTTCCCCAGTACCCACAAGAGAGAAACAGAGAGAGAGTGAGAAGGAGACAGAGAGAGAGAGAGAGAGAGAGAAAGAGAAAGAGAGACAGAGAGACAGAGACAGAGAGAGACTGAGTTATAATTATAATATTCTGTGATGTTTCATTTTAAAAGGCCTTCATTTTTTTAGGGAAAAATATAATAATTTACGTAAAATACATTAGAGAGCTGAAAGAAACTAAAGATTTCATATATGGCTTATTTGGGATCTAACAACTAAGTTACTCTAAGAATAAGAACAATATACCCTATAATATACCATACTAAAGATGACGGTGTAATTGTGACTGCCTTGTAAATTTTTACAATACATTTAGCGCAGAAACTTGAGAATGATATCTTTGGTCAAACAAAACAAAACAAAACAAAACAAAACAAAACAAAACAAAAATTTAGCTCTGAAAGTTCTAAGAACTTAATTTTCTTTCTTTCTTTCTTTCCTTCTTTTTTTTCTTTTTTTTCTTCCTTTTTTTTTCTAGTAGGAATCAAACTCATGACCTTGTGCTTGCCAGGCAGGCACTGTGCCACTGAGCTGTATTCCTGGCCCTAAAACTTAGTTTTCTAGGACAAATTAAAACTATATCCAGTAAATCTCAAAACAAGCCAAGTAGCCATGTTGTTATTTCTAAACTAAAATTTCAGTATTCAGGTTTAATTGCAGTGTTGGCATTTTATGATAAATTGTTGTGATTTGGGTTGAAGTTTGGGCCATTAGTCCCTAAGATGTTTGCCATCCCCAGTAGAAGGTATTCTTAATTGTAATGTTGGTATGAAAAATTTCATAAAAATATACCTAAACTCTAAATCTAAACCTCTAAATCTTGCTTTACAAAGAATGTGTTAATTTTTGACAGGATGATCTTATTTAGAATAATATGTCATTTTGGGGCACACATTTAGGTGCTTCGATTTCGAAAATGCCCCAATAAAATTCAAACATTGAGAATCAAATCCAGAAATGTATATGTTAATAGTTGGATGTTCTTTTAGGTGAGTCATGATGTACAGGCCTTCACCACGGCATCAGTGTCATCAGAAGAGGAGGCACCTAAGGCAGCCTGCAGTCTGTGTCACCTGTGATGCTTTTTGGCAAGTTGGTTCCTCAACTTGACCCCTCCAATGTGCTATAAACCTTTGCACCACCTAGAACTATGAGCTAAAATGCCATTCTGTTCTTTATAAATTATCCACCCTATGATGTTTAGTTACAACATTGGACTAAGATTTTTTAAAAAACCAAAATGAACAGTGGTTTGAAAAGTGAAGCTTTTTCTTTGCAAACACCTGAAAACGTGAAAGCCGTTTTGCACCTCATAGCATGTAGAAGCTAGAGCACTGTGTCAGTGAATGCTAGAATAAAAACTATATTGCCTTGAATGGATCATTAGATACAATTTGAGGGAGGTTCCCTGCTGAGGGATTCACTGCTCAAAAGACAAGATTAGAGAAAGTCTGAAACTTGGAGAGATTATCTGTGGTCATGACTAGAAAGCTGTGCTCACTTCAGCACCTCATATCCAAAAAAAGAAAAAAAGTAGAAAGCTGTCAGAAATAAGAGGTGGAATAACAGACAAAAACGAAGCATAAGGTATTGCAAACTGGAGTAAAGGTCATTCTGGTTACAAAGTTATAAAGAACTTGATAAAATTGTGCCTATATCTCAAAACGCTGAGAAATAAACAGAGGCTGATTTTGCTACATAGTAAAAAGTTCTCAACGACCCTCGGGGAGGGGCCCTATTTCAACACACTTGCTCTTCTTATTCTCTGTCAGAGTATAATGCAGCAAGAAGGCAGCCAACCAAATGTTAGTCCCACATTTTTAGATTTTCTACGCTCCAGAACCATAAGCTAGATAAACCTTTATTCTTTGCAAACTGCTTAGTCTGTGGTATTCAAATATAATATCAGAAAATTAGGTCAGATAAGAGGTTATAGAGTATGTAACCTGATTAAATCCTTGGCTTACCAGTGGAATTATTTAGTAATATGTTTTATTTTTCCTAAGCCAATTCACTAGAGTTTATTTGCATTTTAGTTATTTTTCTGTTATGTATAATTAAATTTTCAATGAAAAACAAACATGTAAAAACTAGCTAAAAAAAACTGGTTCATGCATCTTTGTGTAGATTAAATTTTTTGAGCTACATTACCATATATTCTCACTAATGGCCCAAAGAACAAATGATAATAGCATTAAGAAAATATACCAATGTACTCATAGTTAAAAGCACTTTACTAGATTGAATTAGTAAATGATGTAAAATATTTTCCCACTTTTAGGTCTTATAGATAAGAACATTCTCAATAATATGATTTATTTAAATTTAATTAGAATAATTGTACATCTATATTAATCGTGTATCACTCATAGTACAATATTATCACAAGTGCTTCACACAGTCAAGTTTAAACAAAGATATTTTACAAATTCCTTCTTTAAGATTGTTCTAATACTTAAATTGCATGATCCTCCATGATATAATAGTAGCAATAGCCTTATGTGCGTTTCTGAATTTAGGATAATATCTAAGGAATTCTAGATAACATTTCATTCTGTTCTGACATGATCATTTGACATATAAAGAATCTAAACTATTTGTTCATAAGTTAGACAGATCTGTCCTTTTTGTATTGATTTTAGCCCCAGTCCTGAAGTAAGATAAATGAAATAAAAAGATTTGTAATTCTATACTTTCAAAGTTTAAGAATACTAGGGAATCATCTATTTTATGTTTTCAAAATGGGAAAGGACTTCTTAACAGTAATACTCTTTTAGATAGAAAGCTTGAGAACTAGACTTAAAAACCTGGAACAAAGTATTATTTATTCACAGTTTACCTTCAATTAAGCACTCAATACCTTTCTCACCTAAATTCTGCAGTAATTTTGCATGTTAAGATAAGACATTGTGGCAAAAGTGTTTATAGTCCTAAAATTGTAAATGCAAGACTGTAATGCTTAGTGGTTTTTCCAGAATTTTTAGTTTTCAGTTTTTTCTTTACAAACTATATTATTTCCAAATGTATTTGGAAATAATTTAATAATTCATTAAATGATTAAACAATAATTTGAAAATAATAATTGGTGATTTTAATATTTTTACTTTTTGCTAAATGACTGTAAAACATAAATATGATCATGACATAGTGAAGATAGTAAAAAGAGTAAAGATTGATGTACATCAATAGCATCACTATTCCTAGTGAAATACCAAAATCGTCTTCAAATTTGAGATAGAACCTTCTGAAAATAAAAGAATAGTTTTCAATTATGCATTATGTTAATCATTTATGTCCTAGAATGAGACAATTGCCTTCTCTTTTGTATACATAGGAAAAAATGTGGTGGGTAATGTGAAGTGTCAATTTTGAGATCTGCCTGAAGTGCACTCCCAGGTAGGTCAGGAGGCATGGCCTCAGGCTCTATGTCTGGTCCTCTGGTCCTTCCTCCTTGATGTTGCCTCCCTGGTCTGCTTCCGGGATGCTGGGACCTAAGTATCTTTTCTCTGCTGTGCTCCACATTCATGATGTTCCTGCCTGAGAGACACCTCACAGTGGATTGAGACTTCTGAAACCATTAACCTAGTAACTCTCTCCTCTAAGTTGTGTGGTCAGAGTTTCATTGCATACTTTTATGTGCCCAGTAACCTAACACCTTTTGCTAGGATTCAAAGGATAGGCGGCAACAAGAAGACAGCTAGAACTTAAATCATATTCATGGTTGGCAAGGCGGGATTTTTAAGCTTGAAATGGAAATAGTTCAGAGATAGATATGCACTTTTTAATTTTTAAGTAACCTAGACAGAGAGTTGGAGACCAGCACTCTCGGCATTTGAGTTTCTGGGGAGCTACTGGAGATGCCGGACTGGGCAGAGAAGATTCCAAGGCCTAAGTACACCACAACCAGTGACCTTATTTCAGTTCAGGAGGCAGAGGAAGTTTCAGTTCATCATGCAGGAGGACTCTAGGCCCTTTAGGCTGGGCTGGGGAGAGCTTAAGACCAGCACTGCCAGCAGTTGAGTTCATATCCACGCCCCTAGGGCAGAGGATTGTGCCCAGGGGGTTCTGCCAGCCCCAGTTCTCCACACTCAGCTTCTTCCTCTTAATTTAGGGAGCCAAGACCCTGCAGGGGAGATGGGGTTGCCCAAGGTGAGTCCCGGTGCCCCAGGGAGAGTTGGAGACCTACCCTCCCGGCTTTTGAGTTTCTGGGAAGCTACCTGGGATGCTGGACTGGGCACAGCAGATTCCTGGGCCTCAGTTGACCACACCCAGCAGCCTTCTTTCAGTTCAGGAAGTGGAGACCATGCACAAGGACTCTAGGCCTGTTTGAGGTGGCCTGGGGAGAGCTTAAGAGCAGCACCACCAGTGGTTGAGTTCCTATCCAGGACCCTAGGACAAGGGATTGTGCCCAGGGGGTTCTGCTGGCCCCAGTTCAGCATGCCCAGTTCACCCCCTCAATTTAGGGAGCTAAAACCCTGCAGGAGAGCTGAGACTGCTCCAGGAGCTGAGGGTGCAGGAGGTGATTCGTCACACACCCAGAGGAAGTTTTGGAACACCACTCAAAGCAAGGAAATAAAGAAAAATGACAAAAGGAAAGACCAAAAGACAGGCTCAAATCTCCAGCCCATCCCAAGAAAGCCTAAGAGCCATATAAATAGAAGAAAATAGAAGCCATACACCTGAAATGACTGAAATGATATCAACTGAAATAAAGAAGCAACTAGGGAAAGCTATGGAGAAATTTAAATCAGAAATAATTGCCCAGGTAAAAGAAGTGATAGAAGTAGTGAAAGAAATAGTGAACACAACTAGTGAAGACACAGCTAAAAAATTAGAGGAACAAAGCAAACAGATAGAATCCCTGAATGAACACTATAAGAAACAAACAGAATACATAAAGAAGATCCAAAGAGATATACAGGAAATGAAAAATTCTATTGAAAGATGTAAAAACCACCTCAATGAAAGTGAAGATAGAATTTCAGACCTCAAAGATAAGATCACAGCTAGTGAAGAGGAAAGCTCTTTAAAAATAACAAAGAATCAGGAAATAACAATTCAACAGCTGAAAGACGATGCAAAGAAAAATAACATAAGATTAATGGGGATAACTGACAAAGAAGGGGGCAGCCCAAAAGATATCAAGATGATGTTTACAAAAGTAATAGCTAAAAACTTTCCAAACATGAGAATGGAAACTGACATTTGGATTAGTGAAGCATATAGAACTCCAAATAGCTATAACCAAAATAAAACTACACCCAGACACATAATAATCAACATCCCAGAAATCCACCATAAGATCAGAATACTAAAAGCTGTTAGAGAGAAAAGACAAATCACCTATAAAGGAAAACCTATCAGGATGACAGCAGACTTCTCAACACAAACAATGAAATCAAGAAGAGCATGGAGTGAAGTATTTCAGATACTAAAGGAAAACCACTTCCAACCCAGGCTGACGTACCCTGCAAAACTCTCCTTCAAAATAGATGGAGAAATAAGATACTTCCATGACAAAGAACAGCTGAAGAACTTCATGAACAACAAACCAACCCTACAAAGAATACTGAAACACATTCTAGATACACATAGGATAAAACCACCAAGCAAGGCAGACAATTAAACAGAATGGAAAACTAAAGATACAACATCAGAAGGATAACATGTCAAAAATAAACCAATATATAACAGTTACAACCATTAATGTAAATGGCCTCAACTCACCAATCAAAAGAAACAGACTGGCAGAATGGATCAAGAAACAGCATCCAACCATATGCTGTCTACAAGAAACCCATCTAACCCAAAAGGACACTCATAGACTGAAAGTCAAGGGATGGAAAACAATACTTCATGCAACAGGAAACCCAAAAAAAAGCAAGAGTGGCAATCCTGTTTGCAGACAATGTGAACTTCAAACCAAGAAGGATCCAAAGAGGTAAAGAAGGTTGCTACATACTAGTTAGGGGAAAACTTCAAAAGGAAGAGATAACAATCTTAATTATACATGCACCAAATTCCAGAGCACCCAGCTATACAAAGCAAATATTAACAGAAATGAAAAATCAAATAAGCTATAACACAATTATAACAGGAGATTTTAACATGCCATTGACACATAGGGACAGATCAACTAGACAGAAAATCAGCAAATAACAGAACTGAACCACACCTGTGAACAAGTGGACTTGATAGATGTATATAGAGTTTTACAGAGAACAACATCAGAATATACACTCTTCTCAGCAGTAAATGGGACATTCTCTAAAATAGACCATATACTAACCCACAGAACATATTTAAGTTAATGCAAAAGAACTGAAATTATGCCATGCATGTTATCGGATCACAGTGCCATGAAACTAGAAATTAAGGATAAAAGTAACTGCAAAAACTGCACAAACACGTGGAAACTGAGTAATATGCTCTTGAGCAATCAGTGGGTCATGGAGGAAATTAAAGAAGAAATTAAAAAATATCTACAAGAAAATGATGATACAAACACAACTTACCAGAATTTGTGGGATGCAATGAAAGCAGCCTTCAGAGGAAAATTTATTGCACTGAGTTCCCACATCAAGAAGACAGAACAAACACAAATAAACAACCTGATGCTACAACTCAGACATCTAGAAAAAGAAGAGCAAGCCAAGCCCAAAGCCAAAAGAAGGCTGGAAATTAAAAAGATCAGAGCAGAAATTAATGCAATAGAGACTAAGAAAACAATTCAAAGAATTGATGAATCAGAGAGTTGGTTCTTTGAAAGAATAAATAAAATTGATAAGCACCTAGAAAATCTTATTTAAAAAAAAGAAAGAAAAAACTCGAATTCATGCAATAAGGAATGAAAAAGGTGAAATTACTACAGATTTGGAAGAAATACAGAAGATCATCAACACCTATTTTGAAAACTTCTACTCTCATAGGTTTGATAACACAGATGAAATAGACAGATTCCTAGACACATATGAACTACCAAAGCTGGATCAGGAAGATGTAAAACTAATGAATGACCCAATTTCTCTTACTGAGTTTCAGAATGTAATTAAGTCCTTGCCAACAAAGAAGAGCCCTGTCCCAGATGGATTCACTTCAGAATTCTACAAGAAATACAAAAAAGATTTAATTCCGACACTCCTCAAACTCTTTAATGAAATTGAAAAGAAGCAATTCTTCCTAGGTCATTCCTGGAAGCAAATATTACTCTAGTACCAAAACCTGAGAAAGACCCAACTAAAAAAGAGACCTATAGGCCAATCTCCCTAATGAACATACATGCAAAAATTCTCAATGAAATGTTAGCAAAGAGGATGCAGCAAATCATCAAGAAGATTATACATCATGACCAAGTTGGATTCATCCCAAGAATGCAATGATGGTTCAACATACATAAATCAATAAATGTAATCCACCATATCAATAAAGCCAAAAGTAAGAACCACATGATCATCTCTGTAGATGCAGAAAAAGCTCTTGAAAAGTTCCAACACTCATTCATCATAAGAACCTTACTGAGAATGGGAATAGATGGTCTTTACCTCAATATGATAAAGGCCATCTATGACAAACCAACAGCCAGCATCATATTAAATGGCCAAAAACTGAAAGCCTTTACCTTAAAATCAGGCACAAGACAAGGATGTCCCCTATCACCGCTCCTATTCAACATAGTATTGGAGATATTAGCCAGAGAAATAATACAAGAGAGAGAAATAAAAGGAGTAAAGATAGGAAAAGAGGAAGTTAAATTATCGTTATTTGCAGATGACATGAAACTTTACATAGAAGACCCCCAAAACTCCATTGGAAAACTCTTAGAAATAATAAATAAATTCAGCAATGTAACTGGATACAAAGTCAATACTAAAAAATCAATAGCATTCCTATATACTAACAACAAAAATACTGAGAGAGAAATAAGAGAACCCACACTCTTCCCACTAGCATCCAAAAAAAAAAAATGAGATACTTAGGAATTAATCTTACGCAAGAACTAAAAGAACTATACAAGGAAATTGAAGAGGACCTCAGAAAATGGAAAGACACCCCTTGTTCATGGATAGGAAGAACCAACATTGTGAAAATGGCCATTATCCCAAAATTGCTATACAGATTCAATGCAATCCCAATCAAAATACCACTAACATACCTCATAGATCTAGAGAAATCACTCCTAAAATTCATCTGGAACCAGAAGAGACCTAGAATAGCAAAGGCAATTCTGAGCCACAAAGGAAAGGCAGGAGGCATCACAATCCCTGACTTAAAATTATACTACAAAGCTACAGTAATAAAATCAGCATGATACAGGAATAAAAACAGATCTGAAGATTAATGAAATAGATTAGAAGATACAATTTCAACTACACACTCAGCCACCTTATCTTTGATAAAAGGGCCAAACACATACACTGGAAGAAATATAGTCTATTTAAAAAGTAGTGCTGGAAAAATTGACTATGCATATGCAGAAGACTAAAACTAGACCCATGCCTATCACCATGTACTAAACAAAAATCTAAATGGATCAAAGATCTAAATATTAAAGCAGAAACACTAAATCTGTGGGAAGACAAATTTGGTAGAAATCTCGAAGATATTGGGGTAGGTAGAGAATTAGTGAACAAGAATCAAACTGCAAGGGAAATACTTCCCAGAATCAATAACTGGGACCATACCTTATTAAATAGTTTCTGCATGTCGAAAGAGATTTCCAGCAGAGAGAAAAGAAAACCCACAAATTAGAAAAAAATCTTAATGTCTGTCTGTCAGACAAATGACTTCTGTCTAGAACTTATAAAGAATTAAAAAAAAATCAGACCCTTGAAATGCAAAGACTCAATCCAAAAATGGGCATCTGTAATGAATACACAGTTTTCAGAAGAAGAAATATGAATGGCAAATAAATACATGAAAAAATGTTCTTTATCATTAGTCATGAGAGAAATGCAAATTAAAACCACACTGAGATTCCATCTCACCTGAGAAAGAATGGCGAGGGTAAAAAAAAAAAAAAACTACCAACAACAAATGGTGGACAGTCTGTGTGGAAAAAGGAACTCTCCTGTACTGTTGGTGGGAGTGTAGTCTGGTGCAACCACTGTGGAAGTCAGTCTGGAGATTCCTCAAAAAGCTTGGTTTGGAAGTCCCATTTGACTCAGCTATTCCACTTCTAGTCATATTCCCAGAATAACTGAAAACATCATACCACAGTGATATATGTGCTCCCATGTTTATAGCAATACATCTTGTAATAGCCAGATCTTGGAAACAACCTTAGTGTCCATCAGCTGAGGAATGGATAAAATTTGTGGCATTTTTATGCATTGGAGTACTACTCAGCTATAAAGAATGATCACATTGAGATATTTATAAATAAGTGGACACAACTCGAGACCATACTCATAAGTGAAATAAACCAGACTCACATGTGTAAATACCATATAGTCTCCATAGTATGAGAGTTGATAAGAGTATATAAGATTTTATGGTAATCATGATTTCCAATTTCATTGCTTTGAAGCTTTTCAGTGTTTTCATTCATCAGTTGGAATGGCTTTATTCTGTTTGACTTTATTATGCATGATGTTATGAATAGCTGTTTTGAAGAAAACAAAACATTATGGCAGCCATTGCTGACTTAGTATCATCTTGCTTAGAAGTCCTACCATGCTTCTACTCTGCTATTACCATCATTCTATCATGTTGTGTCTTATTGGGATTTTAATATGTATGATACTATAAAAAAATTTTATTGAAAATGAGATATTATAGTAGCCATTGATCATTCTCTGTTATTCAGTTCAGAATGTCCTGTAATTCTTTCATTGTTTTGAATGGTTTTATACTATTTTGTTATGTTTGATATTACTGTATTTGAAACTGTGTTCAACTACAGCAGAGTAAGTGATATGGTGTTAGCTACTGTTAATATTCGGTTGTCTTATTGTAAAGTGCTGTATTGCTTATGTTGTTCTGTTCTGATCTGTTTTGTTCTGCCCTCTTTTGCTTTATTCTCTTTCAAATAAAAAAAATTAAAAAAAAAACAAAAAAATAAGTAATCCCAGACAGAAAGAATATTCATCATAAAAATAAGACTATTAATTTCACCACAAAAATAAAAAAAAATAAGATTATTAAACAGTATTTTAGTTCATTATTCACATATCACACTAAAATGGAATAGGCATCATGATTAGTTACTGTAGATAGAGTCCAGAGAAACAATGCCTACTTCACAAAAGTAGTTGAAACTTGAAAAAATTTGGTTATAGAGATATAACTTGATTATCTTTGTCACCTTCTGAGTTATTCACCAAAATTCTCACATAATAATCTAGCATCAAAGCTTATTTTTAACGGTTTATTAGATGGCATTTTGATTCTGTCCTTCAGTTTCTTGAAAGCGAAGTGTTGAAGTCTTCTGACCTTATAAACTCACTTGTTATTCACTGATTAGTCGTTTACTTTCTCATATATGACCCTTATAATTCAGTTCCTTTCCTGGCACTCTTGATTGTCATACACCCAGGGGTGGAACAAAGATTAGAAAATGTGTTACAGGTTTGCATTCTATATCAGAAAGGACAACAACACAGAATTTTTCTTTGAACAAGTTTTAGAAAAGAGTGGAGGTGGAAGTGGATATTTCAGAATCAGTGTTTTTAAGACTATAGCTGCCTGAGTACCTCTGGAGAAAGCATTCCACCTCCCCCAGGGAACACTGACTCCCAGTGTCACAGTCTGTCAAATAAAGTACTCGAAGTTCTAAGGCAGTGCTTGTCACAGCTCAACTTGAGATGTACGTGTGAGTGTGAGTAAACTAAACACACAAACCAACGAACAATGTCTCAGAGATGGGCAATCTGATCATCCTTATATTTCCAAAGAGGAGAGTTAAATTGAGGAGGGATTCATTATATTCATTACCATAGACTGACTTCTCTGAAATATATTGCCATTGAGATGCAGGATATGTTTGATTATACTGAAGGGATGGTTCCCTTAGGGTCTGATGAAAGTTATCTGTGTGCTCCAGTTGATTCTTATAACTAAGATTACTAGAAGATATTTTAAATTATAGAATAGTGATTATTTCTACATCTTGCAGCCCACTTGATATGATGTTATAATTTATACAAAATAAATACATATACCTGAAATGTAAACATGTTTGCCATATATATTTTTCTGGTGCACATACACTATTATCAAAACAATCAGGTTGTTATTTTTTCTATAAACACATGGATATTTATATTACAATTCACACATATAATACTGATGCTAGAGAGAGCAAGAGAGAGAATGAGAGACAGAGGCAGATATAGATAGATAGATAGATAGATAGATAGATAGTTTGAGGACTATTCTCTCTCAGTTTTCTATATTATTAGCATCTACTTTGTTTTGAAGATAAAATTCTGTAAGATATCACCCAGTTTTATTCTTTTGTGCCTACTTTTCAGTCTTGATAACTGTATATATTTCTTTCAAAACCCTATTGGAAGCACTATATATTAAATTGCAATGAGATAACCGACGATCTTAACTTAGACAACTAATGTTTACATATACTGTGTTTCTTCCCATCTTACATATAGAATATAGATAGAAGCAAATTTAGCTATTGATACATATTTTTTCAAGTAGATATATAGATACATTAACAAAATGTTCATGTTTTTATGAGAGAATTTTTATACTAAAAGACAAACTAGCAATTAATGCTGTCATAATTTAGTGAAATAGAAAAAAGGAATGTGTGAATAAGCAGTGGTAAATGCTTAAATACTGATATATTTATTTTGATAAATAAATATACCAAATATAGCTGCAAATATTAAATATAATTCTAAGTGTCCCAAATTATAGGGCCATCTTCAGAATGTATTCCTCAATTTTCAGAGAACAAAAATATGATGATAATTTTCTTAATGTAGAACTAAAAGTGAAAAAAAATATTTCATTCTTAATCCAGACTTCTACCATTTTATTATTCTGTTTGTCAAATTGCAGTCTCTCTGAGATTGCAAATGATGATTTTAAAAAGTTTAATGTACATGAGTGTTGAGTAGTTATTACTTTACAAATATATTCTGAATACAATAACAGACTTCCTTGTGCTATGTGACTTATGTAATAGTGTTTTTATTAACTACTTACTGATTCTGTTAATTGTAATCAGTTTTATTCAGTCTTCACAATGTTGGGATTTTCAGAAAAGAAATAGTATTTAAATTTTCTATTTTAGTGCTGATTGATATCAAATAAGATATTTATATTTTCCCCCACAAATTGGTTAACCATACAGTAGCACTCTGTGCTAGATTATAACCCTTTCATAGAAACCATATGGATAATAAAGCAAAGGGAAGGTGATGTTGGAGGATGAAAATGGTTAAAGTATGCTATGAGCATGTAAATATTTGCCAAAATTAATACATATTACCAATAAAATAAAAACAAATGATCTCACTTTAACTTTACCTTTATTTTCCAAAAAGACATGTATATGTACAAATATACAAGTATGTATGTGTGTATAAATATATATGTATGTGTGTATGTGTGTGTACAAAATACTAACACATATACAAATATATATTCATAAAAATATATCCGGTAAATATTTTCTAACAAATATTTACTACTTATAACTCCTACAATCATGTTCTCTTGGCAATTACCATATCAAAATAATAGGCAGGAGTTTACTTTTTGTATTACTACACCCTAAAGTAAGATGTCAAAAGATCAAAGACAGAATTGCTTAATTATATGAAATATAACAGTTTTATCTTATTGTTTCAGATGATTCTTTAAATAGTAGACGTAATTTTCATGTTCTATCATAGTACTATGAATAAGAAATATATGAATAAACATCTAATCCTTCTCTTTAGGAATATTTGTATAAACAATTTTACTTAACACTCTAGTCCTCAGAATATGATGCAAGTGGCTGCAGGGGAGGTTAGTGCATATTTATATATATTTGTGCACATACATATATAAAGTTAGTGCATATGTTCTTAAGCCAAGACAAAATATAGTTTTAGTGCCTATATCCTGATACAAAATGTGAAAATTTAATTCCAAGTACATTTAGTTATTGGTGAAAAACTAACAATTGATGTCACACATATAATGTACTGATATTATAAAAATATAAAAAGTAAAAATATTTTATAAGGGTCATGTTAGAAATTCATAATAGCTACCATGCAAAAACACTTGTAAACCTATGGCTGTCAAATTGATATTAAAGGAAAAGGTACAGATATTTCTTTAAAAAGGAAATATACACAGATGACTCACAACATCTCCTGTCAATTTTCATTGAAGCAAAAAGTTCAAGTGTTGCTTATAAATACTGAAAAGTAGGATAAGTGACATGAGAAGCATTAATGCAAAAATTCTATTAAGATATCAAGGTTACAGGCAGGGATTTAGCTCAGTGGCTTAAGTGCTTGCTGCTAAGCCTGAGTTTGAGAGTTCAGTCCCAGTACCAAAAAAATAAAAAATAAAAAAGGAATCAAGTTTAGATATTTCTTAAAATATCTACTGAAAATATGTATTAATATATAATATATGCATGCATATATGTGTATATATTCATATGTGATATATATATATATATTTATATATATATATATGATCCATAGATGGCAATAGCTCCTATTAATCCAACAGAAAAGAAAAAAATCTAGTAATGTACCTATATGTATGCGCATGTGTTTCCTATGTATTTATATATATAAAAAATTTGGAAAACTAATTCACAAAGACATATGTTATATATACATATATGTGGATATTCTCTTATACATACATTGTTTTTCAATTGAACGTGGATGAAAAAGGTGTTTTATAATAATTGTTTAAAGCTTAATGGTGGTACACTGTGCAGTCAGTGGTGTTCTCTTAATATCCATTATGTTAGATTGATCAATAGTGACAATGATTATTTCCATAGTTCTTCGTATTTCTAGACTGAAATCAGAGCCCTCACATGATATTTTAAATAAGGAACACTAACAACTGAGGATATTGTAATGGACATTTTTATGAAAATTGTAGGGATGACTCCAGCATATAATTGAAGAACTTTTTCTTTCTAGTTATATTGGAACAGGGGATGGTATTATTATTTTCCTTACTATTCCATGCTAATTTTCCATGACAAGTGTGTAAAAAATTTGTAAATAATACAAGAAAATTGTCATATGAACACTGTAGTACAAACACAAGTATTTGAAAGACAAATGATATAACTTTCAAACCATAATTGTCAACCTAATAAATGAAACTGAAGTTAACTTTTCTCTCTGTTTCATGTGCCAAGAAAGGTAAATAAATACAAGTCAAGTTAACGTAATCAATTACCCAGTATACTTTGAAAGTCCTCAGAGAAATAAAAACTTCTCAGTGTTAAATCATGTACATATGAAGTTTCTTACTTAGAAATATAGGAGAAATGGAAAAATGAATAATATTCTCAAAAATGTGACAAAGTGAGTAATATTCTCAAAACTGTGACAATGAACTTTACAGTTCTATTAATTCTTGCAATCTTAGAGAAAAGTCAAAAGCCACATACAAATAATATTCACAGCCATAAATAACTCAATAATGATAGTTCTGTAAGAGATAAAGCAATGCGGTCCTCACATTAGTTTTGATCTGTGTCACCTATAGCAAGGGACAGTAGTGGTGGTGTAGGGCTTTAGTGAGTGGCAGATGAAAGTTATTGTAATGCTTTCTGTACTCTCTTTTTCTTGTACCATTAGCACTGAGGGAAACCAGTGTCAGGTAGACTCAAGGAAGGCCCAACGGACAGTGAAACTGGGGACTCCTGGCCACAAACCAACTGGGCAAGTGCTGTTTTAGTCCAAAATAAGCTTTCAGGTGACAGTAATGGCAGACAACATCTTGACAACTGCCTTTGGTTGAGACAAACACAACAAAGCTACTGTGAAATGTCAAACTCGCTGTAATAGTATTTTAAGCTAAATTTTGAGGTAATCTGTTATGCAGTAAGAGACAATCAGTTCATGTATTCATTTTCAAGTCTTCCTTAGGTTTCACTCATCCCATCCAGATTTAAGATAGAAAACTAGAGAAAAGTGTAGTGCGTGACTGGATTTCAAAGTAAGGTCTCGCATCATTTAGGGAATTCAAGAATTCTTGCTGATGGCAAAGATCATTTGAACAATTATGGCAATGTGAGTTACATTCAAAGAGATATATATAATATATAATATATAATATATAATATATAATATATAATATATAATATATAATATATAATATATAATATATAATATATAATATATAATATATAATATATAATATATAATATATAATATATAATATATAATATATAATATATAATATATAATATATAATATATAATATATAATATATAATATATATCTCTCTATTATATATATATAATAGAGAGAGTTACATTCACACACACATGAATAAATAGGTATTGTATAAACATTAAGTCTCAAAAGCATACAGAATTATACTGTCTGCTTGCGTAGAATAGTTACTTGCCTGTTCTTGTGCCTACATACAGGTTCTTGTTTCAATAATGAGGCACTACACCAAAATGTTGACACGAAATGTGGGTCTCAGAAAATTTCAATATCCTTTTTTAACACTAGCAAACAACACTCATTAAATCTCTCATGTAAATAGCAATTGGAGAAATTTTTATGCCCGTCTCTTGTACCCTGAGCAACTACTTTTAAAGTTAACAACATGCAGTGTTAACTATTATTCTCCTATTATTTTGTTATGAAATTTTGTTTTACCTTTTTTCCTCACTAAATAAAAATAAATAATTAAGTGATTCCCTATGGGTTATCTGATTCTAAGCATCTTTCTCAGTGAGCCTGCCAGCAGCAATTACAAGCAAGCCGTTCCTCTTGAGAGCTGAATGAACTGCCCTGTTGTAGGAAGTAATTTGATATAGACCTGCTGATCTTAGAGGAGCACCTTTCAAAAGCAATGATTTTAGTTGAAGAGTAATTATCATTGACCCCAATTTTCAGTTGAATACTTCATAAAAATAAATACTTAAATAAGTGAGGAAGGAAAAAGAACACTGGTTGGGAGAGGCCTTTAATGAACCAAAGGTAGGGGTGCTCCTGCTTACGAGTAGTAATCGATCCAGTGAAAATACGTATCTGTAGCTTCTCATCGTTTCTATTCCATTAGAAAATAACTCACAAAGGACAGACGTAAGTCATCATCCTATTCAAATATCCATGTCATTGTTGTCCTATACTCAAACTCACATAGACTAAAACTTCCAGTCAGCATTCACGTAGTGTGCGCAGAGCTGAGTCTCACACACCTGTGCCTCGAGGCCAAAGCGCCTTCTCGGCTCAGCCACAATGTCTGCAGTGGAATGAAAATCAGGTATAATTACTCTGGCAAATCTGCCATTCTTCACCCAGAGAGATGATAGCTCCTGAAAAATGGAAGAGTATCCCTGCAGAGCCAACTCAAAACCACGTCAATAATTTGCTGTTACCGGGGCAACTGGTGCTTCTGTCAAGTGAAATTTTCCTAATTACAGGAAATTGGGCTATTGGTCACAGAAAGGGTCACCATCATTATTGCTATATCGGAGGGGGCAAGGCGGGCAGAGCAAGGGTACAAATGTGTGACTCCAAATTAAAGTAGTTCCTTTGCCTTGACAATCAAGTTCTGTAATTACAAACTTTGAAAAAATATGTATATATTATGTTCTTAATGATTAAAAGTGGATAGAATATAGACGATCACTGAAGCTACTTATTTTAAGTATGCAGAATTCTCCAAATAGCTCTGTAATGCTTAGACAAATAAGAAATGCATTTAGGTGACATATCGAAGAAAATATTGTATATATTATGAAGTTAAGCTTTATTTGGTTTCCAAAATGTTATGTATAATGTTTCTATAATTATGATAAATCTTAGATTACATTTAATTGTTAACTTTTAGAAAATTTGTCCTATTAAGGCAATAGCAAATTTACTGATAAAATTTCTTGAGTATTCCTAGGTACATAGAAATAAAGAAGGATTTTAAAAATATAACGGCTTCACTGAACTAAATTTTGATACCATGCAATTTACAAACTCCGAATTTTATGAGTCAGTAGATTTTAATACATTGACACTCTTGTACAACCATGATCACAGTCAAATTAGATAATTATTGTTATCCCAAAATGAAACACAGAACTCAGGAGTTACCATCTCCCAACTCCTCCTCATAAATGTAGGCAACCACTGAACTCTAGCTCCATAGAGTTCTCTATTCTGGGATTTAAAAATAAATTCAAAATAGATCATCCTCATAGCAACAATAATACTTTAAAAAATGGAAATTCTGCAAAGTGAGCTGTCATACCATTTTGGAGTGGAACTAGAAACAAATAGGAAAAATATACTTAGAATACAATAGCGTTTTTCTCTTTCTCTTTTGTCCTATTATCCATCTTTTATTTCATCCTTTGTTTATATATTAACTTTTACATTTAAGTGAAGCCCTGTGATGTTTAAACTTGTGTGGGCCCAATTTGCTTCACTGAATATTATGTTCTCAAGGTGTACTCACTGCATCAAATGTACCTGAATTTGTGACAGAGTAATACTCCATTGTGCATAAATATGTTGTCTTTACCCATCCATTGTTGATGAACATAGAGTTTGTTTCCAAGATTTAACTATTATGTATTGTGTTGATATAAACACAAGAATAGCTACATTGCTATGATATGATGTTTTTAATACTTCTGGGAAGATATCTAAAGGTGAATACCTAAGATATATGAAATTTCTACACCTAGTTGTTTGAGAGATCTCCATACTGATTTCCATAGAGGTTTTCCCAATTTACACTCCCACCCACAGTGAAGAAGGGTGCGCTTTTCCCCACAACCCCTCCAGCATTTGCTATTGATTGATTTCTTGATGGAATCCATGCTTTTTGGAGTGAGAGGGAATCTCAGTATTGTTTTAATTTGCATTTTTAATGGTCAGTGATGTAGTAGAAATTTTATATATATATATAGTTATAACATTATGTTTTGTTTAAATGATACACAGTAACATTGCTGAATGTGAATATTCAAATAATCACCATAAAATGTATTTTTCAAACAATATGTGGATTATTAATAAACATGGGGAAACTATCACCTTGCCTCCTGAAAGAGTGAGACACAGACACAGACACAGACACAGACACAGACACAGACACAGACACAGAAACAAAGACAATGACTAGAAAACCATACTTATCAGTTTACTGATTCAGGAATCTGAGAATTATCCTGCTTTGTGGCATAGTAGCTTTGTATTTGTGCTATGCATATAATCATAAGTAAACTATACTAATTTATAGCCTTATCCTGCAAATGAATATATGAGAATAAGTAATTGTATTGTGCTGACATAATGATTACTCTTATCATTACACCATTCTTTAAGGTAAGTTTCATATATATCATGGACTTTACTACCTTATAAAGCAATACCTAGATTTAAATATTCATTATTAAATTGTTTTTTTGAAGTTTTACTGCTGAAATTTTATAGTAAAAACTGATTTCTGTAATAAAATAACATGGTAGTCTTACTAATATTTTTACATGAATCTTCTTCAGAACCATACAAGTATTTGTTTTAGTATTCTTGCATAATTAGAATATTACTTTTGTTATATATTGCATATGAAGATTTATTTCAGCAGGGAAAATTTTTCTTTAAATATTTCAAACTTCTGTTGTAATATTTTAAAGTTAAATAAGATTAGAAGCTTTTGAATTTTTAAGTAATCTATTGTGAATATAATCCACTAAGATTTACAGTACATATGAAATAACTGGAAAAATTTTTCAAAGATAACTTGATCAAAGACTGAAACTAGAATTAATTTTCCTCTGAGTATCATTTTATGGAGCACAAGTAAAAGTTCTCCTTGTTAGTTTCTTGTGTACCTTCATGTCAGGTCTAAATGAAAACCAAATGGGATTAATACAATTAAAGGAGGATTAGTATAATGTTTCAGTGAATAATTGGTTTGCAAAATTTGGCATATGTTTTTATCAAGATGTTCTACTTTTAGAAACAGAGAAGCAAATTGAGGTAGAAATTGTAAACAACCTTAGAGTTTTCAGAATTTTGTTGCTAAAATTAATAAAATCTTCAAAAACATTTTTTTGGTCAAAATTTTAGTTTCTACACTTGTTTCCCCAAAGAATAAGCATAGCTGTAACATTATTAAAAGCTACCTTCAACAAGTTTGTAAGAATTATATTTCTGGTTTTAATTTACCTCTTAGTCAAATCCTGTATATTTAATATGGGGGTTTTTTGCCCCAAAGTTCACCAGTACACAAATAATCATTAGTTGTTCAACAATATTTCAACTCTGATATTATCTAATTGAAGAGAGCAGGTACATATTTAAAATTGTGTGTTTCACTTCTCAGTGTGTTGTTTGCCAAGTCAGTAGGAATCTTTTTACTTCTACAGCCTAGAAGCAATTATTTCCTGATATATTCTATATGTTCAGCCATTCTACAATGAAATTTCAATTTTTGTTATACATTTTTACACTTTTCTGTAAATATATTACCTCTAGAATAGGTGTGAATATAAATATTATTTTAAGAATATCACAATTATGATCTTTATGCATATCAGTTTAGCTTTGTTGAATTCTTTCAACTGTTTGGAATTTATATTGGCACTTTTTCAATTTCAAAATTGTACATATATTTAACTGTAGTCAACATTTCAGGCTCTACAATTAAATGTTTCTTTTTTTTATAAACTGATCTGTGATTGCAGGAATTTTACCTGTTCTATTATGATTTTCAACCATGCGATAGTAATTTTCTGACTTATATTTCATTGTTTGAATGGCTATTAAATCTTCATTAAATGAAAAATTTATAATACTTTGATCAAATATTTCATATCAGTGATAATTTTCATAAATCTGTGTATTTTGTACTTCACTCATTTTAAAAATTGAAGCACATCACCATTTGAATATTTTCTTTCTTTTTGCTTTGTAGTTTTCAAAAAACAGAACTACTTTATTCTATTTTTAAAATAATTTTGACATACTCAGTTTGAAAGAAAGCCTAATCTAAGTAATAAAAGATTTCATAGAGCATAGAATATTCAAATACATTCTGAACAAAAATAGAATAAAAAATAAGAGTATTGTATTTTTCATATATTTTCAAGGTAATTTTTATAAAATATTTAAATGTTCTAAAATAGTCAAATATATGAAAAGTAACTTATTAACATCTTTTTTATTTTTAAGAGTACAAAACTTGATTGGAGAAAAGGAATAAGTAATAGAATTGGGGAACAGGAACAGCTCCTGAGAAACTGGAGGAGTCCCAAATAGGTCACCCCATATCAACATTTTACATGAAACATGTTGATATGAAATTTCCAATTCATCGATTTAAAAATTGCAATGTGTAAATTTTCTTTGTGGAAATAAAATTACTAGCTACTTGTGAATTAAAGAACTGCTAACATGCCTCTGATAGGTTATATATGGCCTATGTCACACAAATTTAAAAGAATATCAAATATTTCCTAGTCCATTAGTAATTAGGCACATCTCATGCAGTCTGTGAGTATTCAAAAGTAGCCAACCAGTTCAAATTTTGACCAAAGGTGAAGCAGGAAAATATAGAGTGTCAATAGAAAATAACGCTTTCCTATGCAAAAATCCAACGTGTTAGCACCTTTCTAAGAGAAACTATGGAATAAGTACTGTAACTTTGTACAAGCAAAACACATGCTGTTCCCCTGTGTTCCCTTCAGGGGGCGCCATTTCTAACACAGCCAGTGGCAGAGTCCTCAACATTGAAACAAGTTTCAGAAAAATAGAACAAGTTTGTTTACTGGAACTTCAAAAGTATCATTGAGAGTGAATGCCTAGGGTTTGTGGTACACAGCACCAGAGTGGAAAGGTAGCTACATCTGATGTGGCGGAAGCACAAAAAATAATAAAATATATAGAAATTCACACAGAATGTGAGTCCCAGAGAGGAAGGGTCCTCTTATTTGAATCCACTGGTGTCCTGACCATAACACTGCATTTAATTTTCAATGATATGCACATTAATGAAAAATATTTCACAATATTTACTTTGCTGTGTTTTACTGAGACACTTTTAATAAGTTATTAATACATTATGGGTAGAATCTGTTATACAGAAGTCAGTTAAATAAGTATAGTGCTCATTGATAACTATGGGGAATTGGTCTCAGGATTCCCTGTGGATTCCAAAATCTATAGATACTGGAGTCCCTTATACAAGTAACTGTTGTATTTCAGTATAACATGTTGCTTTGTTCCATATACTTTACATCATTTCTATATTACTTTTAATACTTAATACATTGAAAATGCTATGAAAACAGTTGTTGCAATGTGTATTTTAAGACATAATAAAAAGGAGACGTCATTAAATGTTCAGTACAGTTGATGGAATTGTATTAGAATAATTTTGAACAACTGTAGTAGTTTGAATTTATAACAGGAAAATTGCAGATAGGCAGAGTCAACTGTGAATATAATAAAATGAGGTCTATGAAGTATAGAGAGGTATCATGAGGTAATAGAAATGTGGGTTCTATGATCAGTGTTTTCAAGCTTGTTTCTGATTTCACTGTGGCAGAACACTCATTTCTTTTTTGCTAACTCATCCCTCAGGCTGAGTCTATCATCAGGTCCTACCTGGGCTGCTTCAGTATTCTTTCCTCTTCCTTCTCTCATCAGTATGGGCCCTTTGGGTTCTGAATCTCTTCATTTCTTCCCTCTCTGATATTTATCTTCATCTTGTCTTCTGGTTCAAGTTTCAAGATTACAGGTGCCATCTATTTGCCGAATAGTTTCAGAACAACCATTTTGTTGGAGTCCAGTTCTGGAGAAAAAGAAAATCTTAGCTTTTTAGTGCATTGTAGTAACAGACACTCCAATTTCTGTTATCTTCAAAGAATTGCCTTCTTATCCTTTAAATAGTCTTTATCTATGGTATCAGTGAATCTTTTCTGTTATCTTCAATGATAAGACCAAAAGTCCTGGAAAATACCCTATTCTAGAAAGAAGGTAAAGAGCTAGAAAAATAAATTCTCTCTGTGTAATTGTGTATTCATACATTTACCCACAGCTAGTATACTTACAAATAGATTCAGAGGCATAAAGGTACAGCTATGCTGTGTTCTTGAACAAACACTAGAGTTTTTTTCCAAACAAAATCACTTTATATTGAAAATATTATAGACAGAAATACATTCAATGTGCTAACGTGCTAGAAAGCACAGATTAGCAATAGAATGTGTTGTTGAGTATTTCCTTTTCAGATCCTGCAGTTGACTGAGACCTGTGACTTAATACCATGACCAGCATTGCTAAATAACATCATAATGTGTATTATTAACCCAAGAAAAGATCAAAACTCAAAATGCAAAGTTTCATTTTCCCAAATGAATACCGCTTTTGCATCATCATGTGACAAAAAATCATTTCAGTGCGAACATCAAAAATTGGGGACCATGCAAATTTGTGAGAATGAAATATTGTTTCAGAATTTTTATCATCAACATGTAACTAAAGAAGCTATTTAAGGCAAATTTTTCTATATATTTAGGGTGAAAATATTCAGTAAATATGTATCAGGGTTTTTATTTGGGTGTACTCATAACTGCTCAGCTATGACCTAGCAGTTTTTTATAGAAACCACTATAAAACCAAATCTACCTAACAGTGGCTTATTATGTCATTGGTTCACGAAAAGCTTTTCTTTTTTAAAAGGAAATGACATTTCAAAGACAGTTTTTTTTTTCATGAGAGAAATATTTTTAAAACTGTACTTTGACAGAATACCAAGCCTTAAATTATTGACTGTATTTGTGAAGCGCTTTACTTATTAATCGTTAGCGAATGCTAAATCCCTGTGGTACACATAGCAAAACAAGCTGATTAAGAGGCTTAGTATTATTTTTAAATTACTTAATTGCCATTTAATGAAATAGGGAGCTCTAACTTCCACGCTACCTAATAAAATGGTTCTGCGAGGAATGAATTGCTGGCTGCATTGACCTTGCAGAGCAAGCTGGGTTTAAAGAAGCTACATAATCCATTTCTGCAATGGTGGTATAGGGACTGAAAGCCGTATTACTGGAAATGTGCATGTTAGCGTTTATACGCCTTTTATAATTGCTGAAATAATGGCCAACATACATTAAGAAATGTCTCAGTATTCCACTGGGTGCTCTGATTGCAGTAGAACCACACATATGAACACCTCTTAATTGCCGAAGTAATTTCTTAGGATCTAAAAACACAGTTCATTTGCTTTTCCACCGTGCCCTTGGGAACCTGCAATTTTGCTTCATTACAACCACTCAACCTTTAGCCCTCGTCCACTTCAAAAAGGTTTGCAGTACTTTATGTGTAATAAAAACAGCACCCATATGCAACCATGCACAATCCCATTATGTTCATTAGCACCACTGTTTTCAAGTTGGGAATTAGTTAAGGTCAAGGACAAAAATTTAGTCATATCAATGTGTGTTTATTATGTGCTGCCTTTAAAATTCTGTGCCTACTTTAAAAATAAATGTGCTCCCTCCACTTAGCAAAAGCAACTATATTGTGGAAGGGAGATTATACTTTTGTTTTTGTTTATTGCATCAGTTAAATCAACTAGCTTGGTAGAAGAAAATGGAGTTTAGGAATGCATGCTGTGTCTCAAGTTTCCTACCACTGCTTCTAAACACTATTCTCTACGGTAAATTTAGTACTTATTTTAAAAATTCTATCTATGTTTATATCCAAGTATATAGCTACACACACATACCACTATATCTACCTCTGTATCTATCTCATTGATATATTATTTGTGAATGTTTATAGAGAGTCTCCCTACATATATATGTGTATGTATTACATGTGTGTGTTTATAATATGTGCAGTACTCCTACTTTAATACCTGAATTAATAATTTGGAGCCAACATGAACTTGGCTGTAGATATTTCACTTATATAATGTAAATGCATTCTCTGTCTCACCCTATCCTACAAATATATTCTTTGTTATTGTTGTCATATTAATTTCAGTTAGGTTTGTCTTACATTCAACTCAAGAAAACAAGCCTGACTATAAAATAGTTTTTTGTTTGTTTGTTTGTTTTTGTTTTCTTCAGATTTCTCTTTGTTGATTAGTGTCCTTTCCCCATCCAAGTTACGGTTAATTAATTTGGGTCTACTTCACTTTTCTAATTTTCTCAATGTCATGTGACATAATCTCCCCCAATTCTTCACTTTATTACTCATTTTTGGCTATGTCTATTCTTCAGTAAAATGAGGTGGAAACTTGCTTCATCTAATGAATTTGCATACTTACAAGTAAAGTAAGTGGCTTTAGTAAACTTGACATGTTTTCTTGCCTTGTTTAGACAAATCCCAGACACAACATACAGCCACTATGCTTTCTAAATATCATTCAAGGGCATCAGGAGATTCCTACTGTCACTGTCCAGCTGGTGAGTTTGCCTCTCAACCCAGAAAAAATGACAAGGTAGAGAGTCTAGAGAGAGTATTTTGTCATAAAGTGGAAACAGAAAAGCAGCATTTATTGAAAGGCAAGAGCATGCATCCCCCAGGCAAATGGCCCGGAGAAGGGGCCTGAACAGATTGCCAGGGTCTTTTTGAAGGATTTATGTATGCAAATGTGGCTGCATCTCAGCGAAGTTGAGGTCCACCTATGCAGTTCAAGTCTGACCTAGACATGGACCCCTAGAAACTCAGGACATGCAGCAGGTTCACTTTTATAATTGCAACAGAAAAAAAATTTTTTTTTTTAGAGAAGGATGAATACCTCATTTCCAACCAAGAAATCACCACCCACCTAATGAGGTCTTTGTTGAGCCTCCAGTGCCCCAGCCTTGGGCATGTGTGCTTCATCACATTTCCTCTGACTGCAAATCTGGCTGTAACTCTTTGTCAACACACCCTGAACCCTCCCCTCCACTCTGCCCTCAGGAGCACTGAGAAATCCACTCATCTTCCACAGGGTCCTGCTTATGCTCAATACCACAGTTTGCAGAAACTGGTTATTTCAATTACTGTTGAGAAATTGTGTTAGATTGGGAAAATGACTCCCATAGCTTAGAAAATGGAACTTGAGCCTAGCTGAAACAGTGTGGAAGGTTCGTGCTTCATTCTGCTGGTCTCTTGCTTGGTGTTGCCTCATTTTCTTTGTGATATTTTGCTTGTGGATCTGTATCACTGGCTTTTAACAAGTTGCATATATCTGAATTAATAAAATTCAAAGTATTTAGAATCAGAAAATTGTATATCTAAATTAAATGTATTTAGGAACCTATTAAAACAAATATTAATGCAAAATACTGTAATTGTATTTTATAATTATGTACAGAAAAACTGATCAACTACATTAACAAAATTTAGTATCTTTAATATGTGGTATTTGCTCTAAGAGTTTGTGTTTCACATACTTGAAAATCTGGTGAAAAAAATTCTTTCAAAATGTCATTATGTCAGGCATGGTGGTATATGCCTGTACTCCTGTCACTCTGTGAAGCTGAGCCACAGGTATTGCAAGTTTAAACCCAGGGTGCCAATTTAGTGACTTAGCAAGACTCTGTGCAGAAGTAAAAAGCCAAAATGGACTGAGGAAATAGCTTAGGGTGAAGTGTCCGCTCTCAGTCCTAATTACAAGAAAAAAGAAGAAAGAAAGAAAGAAAAAGAAAAAGAAAAAGAAAGAAAAAGAAAGAAAGAAAGAAAAGAAAAAAGAAAGAAGTTGAAAATAATTGTATTTATAAACTCTAAGTTAAAAATAAAGACTTAAATGGCAATAGACAAGTTAACGTCATAATTTAGATGACAATCTTGTCTCAGTAGCCTCCAAATAAGAACTGACATTGCCTTTTCTTTCATGATGATTATCATTCTTGGTCCAAAACGTTCATTTAAATTCAGAATACTCATAAATGAGTTATTATAGCTGAGAATGACATGCTCCACAGAGGATTTGGTAACACCTAAAAGTCCCAATTAGTTTTGAGGATAATACAGCCTGCAACAGATCAAGAAATTCAGTTTAGCAACCAATTTGCTATACTGTGAAAACTAAGAAATGAGTAAGATATAAGGCATCACTGAAGCTCTTGATGCTGCTTTGTGCTTCAGGTAAAGTTTATTGGAGGAGAAGGTCCAATTACCAGTCTTAATAGTATGGGATTGGCAAAATTAATTTTTAAGGAAAAAAGCAACACACTGTTTCTAGGGAAGCTGATAAGAGCTACCACACAAAGGGACTGTAGTTGGATAAGAACAGGACGTTTCGTGAAGAGAGGAGTAAGTATGGGGGACCAGTTTTAAGCAGAGGAACAAGAATATTCAAAAGAACATGAATCTAAGAATATACTGACAAAAATGCTCTCATTGACCAAACTTCAGTCCAGGTCCTCTGAGGACTCTTTTGCACCACATATAAAATGCATATGCTGGGTTTAGTGTTGTTAACATTCAGTATTATTTATTATTCAGTAATGCCTTGGATGGATCTAAAGTACTTTTTTATATTAAAAAAACAATTCAACATCAAATAACATATCATGGGATTCCTTTATATAAGTTAAAAAATAAAATAACATTTTTGCTATAGTTTAAAACTCATTTTTGGAGTTAACCCCCATCATGGGGTATTGAGATGGTGGAAGTAGCCTTACTAGAGCGTTTAGAGGCAAAGTCTTTTAAAAGGGATTAAGTTTAGATGAGGTTCTCGGGGCTGTGCTTTTATGATTGATTGCTAGTGGTTTTGTAAGAAGAGAGCAGGAGAAAAGGAGGAAATACACACATGTGCTCCTTCTCTCTTGCTATATGATGTAGCCATCCACTTGACTGTGGACCAGAACAGTAATTCAAAATAAACCTCTACTTAATAGCTTACCCAGTCTGCACCTTTGCCTTATTACCAATAGAAAGGGAACCAAGATGCTATTCTGTGGTGACAGCCATCAAAATACAGTCTCTACAGAGTAGGCATAACTGGAAGTAGGGGAAGGGGACTTCCTAGACCAATGATGGAAAACCCTGTGGAGATGAGTTCCCACACTGCAACCCAAGACCCAGTTAGTTACAGATCACAACTTTCTTCTGCGATAAAATTACAGTTTATAAGTTAGTAAGATGCTAGAATTTTAAGAAAGTCTTATTATAACTCAAGATTTGGTTATTATAAAGATTTTACATGTTTAGGAAAAAGTAAGCATGGTTCCAACTAACTCAGTGAAGAGAGCTTCATTAACATTAACTCAGATGAGAAATTCAGAAGGTGACATAGGTTGCCACAAGCTGATAGTACTGACAATGCAGTTATCACTTAAAGTCTTCTACACAGAAATTAACAGCAAGATAGCGATACCTTCAAGGATATATATATATATATATATATATATATATATTTCTATGTACCACATTTAAAATTTTCCACTAATATTTATTTGAACAAAACAGTAAGTGTAAAAGGGGAACATAGACAACACCTAGTCAGTCACTGAATGCTGAGATGAAGAAATGCAGAAAAAAAGTCCAGGGCTATATTCCTTACAATATAATATGTCATGTTTAGGGAAAAGTTTAGAGCCCATTCAGGATAAATTTTAGAGACCCGTTTCTCATTTGGCAAAAATATGTCTAAATTGATGCCTTGGTTTATTGTTCCTAATTATTACAATCTGAGACCAGTGTAGCATTGAATTATCAATTCAAATACATGTCAATCTAATTTTAAAAAGATTTAGAACATTTTATAATAGTAAGACTTTCCTGATATTCTTTCAAATCATTCTTTCAAATCATTCTTAAATGCTTATAGAAATGTGATAACTTTTGTGAAAAAATAAAATGTTTCCTTAAGCAATAGAATAATTCTATGACTCCTGTTTAATTATAAATTTGAGAAAACAATAAATGAGGCATGTTAGCATCAGCCTACAATTTATCAGGTTTCAATAAATCTTTTCCCATTATTTTAAAAGGAAAGTATAATCAAATTAAAGAAAAAAGTCTATGGCCTAAATAAGCATGTGAACATTAAGGCATCATATTTATATTACGTGTTCATGTTCCAAAGTTAAGGTTGGAAAAAGATATGCATCTGTCCTGACAGCTGTTGTAAAATATATTTGCCAGTTCTAAATTCTGTGCAATTATGCAATATGGAAACCCCAAATCATGTTAATTATTATGCACATGTTGCTCCTGGAATTATAATACTAGAATATAAAATGAGAAGTGGGGAAGAAAACAGGTGATAGAGTAGTGAAATTTCTGAAAAATATTTTTATCACTAGAATGGCATCATTCCTTCATAATATTAAAATCTAACACTGTGTCTATATTTTACTCCAGGGGAAAAAAAAAAGATAAAACCTTGTATTTTCCTCTAGTAATTAGGTTATATTAAGTGAAAAGAAGGACAACTGTCATGGAAATATTTTTTCTAAGTCTTTATGCTTAATTAACATAAAAATTTTCAGGGATCATGAAGAAGGAAACATACATTTCTCCTTTTCTACTTAGAGGA
This sequence comes from Dolichotis patagonum, assembly GCA_004027295.1. Classification (NCBI taxonomy): domain Eukaryota; kingdom Metazoa; phylum Chordata; class Mammalia; order Rodentia; family Caviidae; genus Dolichotis; species Dolichotis patagonum. The sequence goes on along the minus strand of PVJX010002998.1, from coordinate 43,268 downwards.
CAGAAAATCTATCCATCCATAGATTAGATAGATAGATAATATAGATGATAGATAGATAGATAGATAGATGATAGATAGATATACATAGATCTAGATCTAGTTGCAGGTACAGGTTCAAATGTAGATGCAGATACAGATGTGGTTGTAGGTGAACCAGATGATGCATCAGCAATAATTTATAACCTCATCTACTTATTTTTCCCAAAGACTGATCTCATTGACAAAGACAGGTGAGCTGAGCTGAAGCATAAACTCATTTAGTTGTCCTCAATTTGGTTCTCAGGTGATGATATCTTAGATACCACTTTAATGAACAAAAATATTGTGTTACTGACACAATGGTTAGAATCTAATCATGTTTATGCTTCAATAACTATGAGTAAAAATATCCGAGTATCTTTCTAATCTTTCTTATCATCTTGACTTTTGCAACATATAGCTCAAACATATCAGATTGAGATCTGGGATGGTTAGCTTGAAAAAGTAATTTGAAAATTTATACCTAATTTCCCTGAATAATAAAGGAATAGGAGGATCCATGGAGTTAATTATGTATGTGGACAAATAGATGATGAGAAACAAGTGGCCAGAGTATCACATGGATTAGAGGGAAGGATTATGTGATGTGAAGCATATCCTCTAATCTGTAACTTTTGGAGAGAGTCAATAAAATTTATCTTTCTATCAATGATGTTTAATACAATAATATATGACATAAATCTTACTAAACTTAAATTACATTAATATTTTCTGCTCATTATGATACCAGAATTAGAAGGCAGCTAATAACTTTTACAACCAAATATCAATTTTGGGTTGCCAAGAAAGAATACTTCTGAATCTTTTAAAAACTACTTGAGAAAAGGAGTGTGCATTAAGTCAGTGAGATATTATTGTAAAATGCCAACATTCTTGCTTGACAAATGACAATAAAATCTATTTTGAGGTTTGATTATGAAAATCAATAGGGAATTTCAAGGTCTTTCTTTCTTCTGAGACTTTACATTCTTTCTTTCTCCAAAGCTTGCTAAAGCTGAGGTACAAATTCAGCTGTGCTTCCTTCTTGAGATCCATTTTACCCTTAATGTGCTGGATTGCTGTGGTTGTTATAGGACAGTTTTCATCACGTAGTTATTTCTTCCAACATAGTTTCTGTCTTTTTTCCTGAAAACCCATTTGTAATGCTGAGAAACTACCTGATTCTTTTTACCTATGTCCTGATTTCAGTAACCGATCTGAGATTCCCTTTCCTTAGGGTTCAATTCTTGACTTGTCTTCTGGTTCAATTTTTCTTGAACATATTTGTATGTGGTTTCTGTTCATAAACTAGCAAGTGCCATGATACACTTCCCTGTGTAGACGAGGAAGGCCCAGTCCAGAGTTCACCATGAATCATGCTTGCCTTCCTGCTAAGGGCAGTGCCTCACTTGTTTTTGGGCTCAGCACTTCAACTGCTTCCTGTGCCTTGTCTTCTTAGCGTTTGACTTTCATAATACAGCACTTCTGCCGGTGCTGAGACAATTGCTGCTACAGTAAAACCAGAGACCCAGTGTGTTCCATGATGCTATTCTTTTCCTATTCCAGCATATTAAGATTTCAGAGGGTGACTCAGAGAATCTAACTCGGAGCAGTTGGAAATATAATGGAGTCTTAGGCTTGGAGTTTCAGAATGCCCAGATCTCTACTTCATTCATTGGAAACTTCAGTAAAGCCTTCTGTCTGTCAGAAGCTATTCTATAAACTTTATTTAGAATAGCTGCATTTTTAAATTCTGTAGTTTCACTGTTAGATGTAATTTTCAAAGAAGTTATGGTATCATAAGATGCTAACATCTTAAATTAAAAAAGAAACAGATTTTGTGACACTTGCAATAGAACAAAGGAGATACAATGTCATTTACTTATTTATCCCTGTGTGCCAGGTATTGCTCTAGGTTGTTACATCTGATAGGCTCTTGTATCTCCCAAATTGGGTAGGCAGAGCAATTGTTATCCCCAGTATAAATATAGGAGAAAGAAGCACAAACAGTGTGCAATGAAGCCAGACTCTGCACCCTGGCCATCTGCGTTCAGCACTGGATTGGAATCTGATTTGCCATCCTGAGAAAATTGCGACAGAATAACAGACCAAATCTCCCTTTGCCTCCTGTATTCCTATTTCTGCATGAGTTGTTATTCTGAAAGCTTATTTCTAAAAGTGTGGTTTAAATTACTCACTTAGTTATCTGTAGATTCCTAATTGAAAGTAAATAGATGACCCCTAAATGTCACTAGTTTTAGAGCCTCATATTTTTGTTAAGTCACTTTGCAAATGATTGCATATTATTTCTCTGAGCTAAAAAAAAATTAGTTTTCAAATTCATTCAGTCTGGTTAAGAGATGAACTATAGTTGGAATTAACAAAATACTTTTGACAAGTTACATTATTAAATCTTACTTGAGAATCATGAAACTGATTTTCACCTTAAACATATTTCATAGACTTGCAGCAAACTAAATGATTCTTTAAAAGTACATGCATGCACACAGATAGTATTTATTTATTTCAAAAATATTGTTATTAGAAACAATATTCTATGGAATAGCTACACCCACTACTGTTGTATTGACATTCTTTGAGACTTGTGTAATCCAAGACTCTGAGTCCCTGAAATATGCCTCTCTGAATGTATTCCATTGCTTAGAACCTAGTTCTACTAATGCCTGTGATTCTTCCACATATAGCATATTTGACTGACAATATCACCAAGTTATATCTGAGTTAAAGAATAAATTAGGAGAGAAATATGAGTAGAGAAGATAAAAAGATTTAATGTCCAAGTATTTCCAAAAAATGACAAAAGAAAACTTTTAGTGTATATCTTAAACATGCACACATGTTTTAAAAGCTCACTTCTCTCTTACATTAAAAGGAAAATTTATCAACACATATGCAAGTTTTTGAGGTATCTGAAATGCAGTTTATGGAACTATATAATACATCCGGATTACAAGCACAGTAGTAGGATCAAGAGACTGAGGTTCCAGGGAGCTAAGATAAGATTACATCACTTTATTTTGTTCATTCACAGGATTAAACTTTGTAGGAATATTTACAGACAGGAGAACATCAAAATAGTAGTGCTTGAAGTGAGAAAGGTTCTAAAACCTACTATATTCTTAAAAGTTAAAGAAAGAGAAAATACTTATTAGGAGTACTGGTATCTATTTTCAAATAACTGAATGCCAGTCATTTAAATAAGTAAGAAGATAAGACAAATTTGAATAAATACTAAAAGTTGAAAGTATACTAGATAGCTATTTAATAAACATACAATCTTCTAAGGGTTATATTTGCTTCTCCACAAATCTTTATGTGTTATAGAGAAATAAGTTGATTACAATCCTCTTTTGTGTAGAAAAATCCTATACCATTTCTTTAAAAAACATGTTTCATTCTCAAGTTTGGATGTATACTGAAAAAAATGAGAAAATATTAAGCTTGAAGTAATACATAAAAATACAAGACATAAATATTCACAGGCAATATTTGATATTGCTTGAAACTGAATATCATGTTGGTCTGCAAAGCCCAAACTGCTAAAAGAAAATCTAATTAGTAGGTTAAGGAAGCTTCCTGGAGAGATTATTATCTAAACGATGATGATTTGCAGTACAACAATGGATATGTATACCAAACACATTTGCAAGAATCTACAAGACAGAAGATTCCGAACAAATAGCCTGATCCTGAGAGAATATATGTATCTAAAGCCCAAAATGGAATAAGATAAAAGAAATATCCAAAATGCGAGGAGTTTGCCTTCTGGCAAAGAGACACAGTTATGATTCCCCGACTCATACACAGGCAATTTAATGGAGCTTACCTGGACGGCTTCGTGGGCCAGCTGCGTTTCCTACACAAGGATGACACTGCAGTCAAGGTCCAGTGTCCAGGCTGGCCAAATACTAACACATCTCTGTTCTCTGTGTCTCAGGCTTCTTTCCTGGACATCTTTTGTCAACAACATTCCTTACCAACTTTCATAAAGGAAAGTAGAAACTTTGAAAACCTTGTTCTTTATGATGACTTGGAGCACAATACTTTTCAGTTTTTTAATCTTCATCGATATATAATTTACAAATAAAATTATTATCTATTTAAGCTGTACATAATAAGTTTATGTTTTCAGTTTGAACGTTTATGACAATCAAACCATCAGAATTACACACAGTTAATTTTAAAAAACAGACCTCGAGGATATATAAGGCACATTTTCTCATTTACGTGTAAATTTTGAAAAAGTACATGTACTCCTCTTTTGGACATCTTATCCTTCCTCCTCTTTTTTTACTCACTACAGAGAGTTTTGATTCAGTGCTCTGTGCAGATGGGCCAGGCTTTGCACTGTGTCACCACCCCAGCTAAGATGGACAGTGGAAGACATGAAATTGTCTCTGGTTGATGGTCTTATGTATATTATTGTAATGACTGACTGAATGCTTGACTAATTCTTTATTTTAATCTTAACTCTCTACTGTGACACTCAGGACTTCAGTTTTCTTCAACTCAGCTTAGTTTCTAACAAAATGAAAGAGCTTATGATAGTTAATTTTAGGTGTCAACTTACCTGAGATATTCAGCTGATACAAATATGATACCTGTGTACTTGTGTCCTGAAGGGGCCAGCATTTGAATCAGTTAAAGGCATCAGGCAGACCCACTGCTATCCCCTGTGGGTAGACAGCATCAGGTCAGTTAAGTGAGGGAATAAAAGAAAAAGGCAGAAGACAGGCAAGTTTGCTTGCTCCTTCTCTTCTGTGTTTCCCACATCTTTCTCCTGCTCTTGGACATGAGAAATCCAGATTCTGTGGCTGTTGAACTCAGAGTTCTGGTGTTTGGCAATTTTGGCATTCGTGTGCCCTGGGTTCTCAAGGTTTTGGCCTAGAATCAGGAGTTTCACTATCAACTCCAGTAGTGAGGACCTTGAATTTTAACTGAATCATACTACCAGATCCCCTGGTTCTCTGGTTTGCAGGTAACCTTCTCTGGGAGTTTTAACCTCCATAGTTGAGCTAATGCCCCTAGTGTATTCTTTCTTATGCATCTCTATATTTATATCTGTAACTATACTGCACAAACTATATTCTACGTATTATATCTCTTTGAATAAACTTGATTAACACTGAGCTGATCTGCCATAATCTAGGCAGAGGAGTTTTCCCTTAAAAGCAATCCTGTGAGTAATTATGAATGTCAATTATGAACATCTAGGTTTTTGCTTTAGTTATGAGGTTACACAATGGATTTGGCAGTTGTCTAGGGAGAATGCTATACTGTTGGGCCACTGATCATGTAAGATCATAGAAAGTTATGAAAAGCGATCAAAATTGATTTCATAAGTTATTAGATGGTATAAGTTTTTAATTCACATAGTAAATAATATCAATGGTGAATAAACTTTGGATATGATCAATTTTCTTTGGAGAATGAAAATTCACTAGTAAGATGTCTAATCATGTGTTTTCCCACAATTTTTGCTACTAAATTCTAAACCAAGAATTGCAACATTTGGATGATTCCTGGATAAATCTGACACTCAATAAACACTACTCTGCTATTCAGAGTATATCACAAATCTCCAGTAGAACAAAATAATAGCCCCAATATGTATACAAGAACAGTTTTGTGGTATAATAACTAAGAGAACAAGAATGAACTTGGAAAGTAAAGGAAGGTATGAGTTAGTTGAAACCCATTTTTGGTTGAAAACTACTTTTATGTATAGATATAAATAAAAATCATTGACCATGATAATTTCATTCTGTCAGCACACACTTTAGAGCAATTTCCTGATAAGTTAATAATTTTTTTGATAAATTGTTATTATTATTGTTTTTCTAGCTATATAGCTTGCAGGCAGACAGGGCCAAATAAAATTAAAAACTGAAAATTAAAGCCAGCAGCCTAGTTGATGAATTCCCAGATTACTAATTTATTAGCCATGTCTATCACAAAAATCACTGATACATACAATAATCAAGAATAAGCAAGGGTGCTCATTTTATTCTCTTTTCTTCTTTTTCTTTTTTAGATAGCTAGGGAGAAATGCCAACCACAGAAAACTAACCACATTCCCCAAATTCAGAGACTAAGATCAGATCTAAACTCAGCACAAATTCACCTGGAGTTTTGGCTACAAAACACATTCGAGGATCAGACTTGTACCTACCAGAGAACTGCAGACACTAGAGTAAATTCACTATCTTTATTTTTGTCTGATAGATTTTCCTCTTGGTCATTGGCTGGGTTAATGTGCTTTTTTTTCATTTCTTTTTACTCTTTGTTGAGTTTTTCCTATTGTTTCTTTATGTTATTTCCCCATGTGTGGAGTTATTTTTGTTTCTTGCTTTTTTTTTCCTGTTCTTTTAGCTTCTATTTGTTTTTCATTTCTTTCTCTTTTCTATCTTGTTTTCTCTCTTTTTCATGATTTAGATTTCTAAACATTTTCTTTAAATGATTCTACTTATATTCTTCTCTTTTGTCAACTAACTCACTTGATTTTATGATACTTTAAGGTATCATAAGGTCTCTTCTCTTTCTGGTTCACTTCAATACTCCTAGGCTTTCTCCTCCAACCCTTTCCTCTTGTATCCTGCAATTGCTGAAAACTTGGGTGATTATACTATGCTCTTCGAAGTTGTTCCTAGTTTATTTAATATTTAGCCTCATCCCTTACCATCTTATACTTCATCCCACCTAACACCCCCTCCCCCATAGGGTAAAATCATTGGACAAAATGGAAAAAATGTTGCATGCAACTTTTTGGTATAAATTGGACTGTATTGTATAACTATAGAATTTGATCCTACAATTAAAGATATTAGGCTGAAAGTTACCACAGTTTGTGAGTAACCAGGCTTTTCTTGAGTGTATCATTATGGCTATCTGTACTACTTTAATCAGATGTCATAGCTGTCATTATCAGTTTTTCTACCCTGAATTACTACAATGCAAATGAAAATAGTCCAGTTCCATAGGAATAGGACCTGAGTTAAATAGACAACAATTCTACATTCTTTTTTTTTTTTTATCGGTACCAGGGATCGAACTCACGACTGCCTGCTTACAAAGGCAGGCGCTTATGCCGCTGAGCTAAATCCCCAGCCCCCAATTCTACATTCTTAATGCATCGAGAAGGTAGGCTTGTGGGATAGACATAAAGACCAGGAACCACCTATATCTACAGGATGTCCTGGGGAACAGACATCTAGGAAAGGCTTTACACCAGCAATAAAGCTACTTAACATAAGAAATCTATAAGAATGAGGGCAGAAAATAAAATAAAATAAAAAATAGAAAATGAGAAGCAGAGGAAGTAAAATTCAACCTCAAAAGCCCAGGCTACCCAGGACAAGTCCAGAGCACCGGGAGATGGAGGAAATCAACAGCCGAGCACTGGATCTCTCTGAAATGATGGCAACAGAAGTGGAAAACAAATGGAAGAGGCTGTAGAAAAAAAAAAGTACCTGAGGTGCAAAAAGAAATAATGATCAAAATGAAAAACATTAAAGCAGACACAGGTTTAAAACAAATAGAGTAACTTAGGAATATTGAAGAAATCCTCAATGCTAAACATAGGCAAGAAATGCAATCAATGAAATAGATCCAAACAGAAATTCAGGAGATTAAAATTTCTTGAAAGTATATGCCCCAGATTGAATGAAGGTAAAGACTGAATATCAGACCTGGAAGACAGGAATGTGACTAGAAATTAGGAAAAAAATCTTTAAAATATCAAGAGACCACAAAAAAAATCAATCCAACAGCATCAAGCAAATCACCTATAAAGGAAAGTTCACCAGAATCACAGCAAACTTCTCAACACAAAGCCGCAAGTAAAGGGGAGCCTGGAGTGAGGTATTTTAAGCCCTAAAAGCAAACAATATTCAACTCAAATTGATATCCCCTGCAAAACTATGTTTCAGAATCCACAGAGAAATAAGATACTTCCATTAAAATGAACAGCTGAAGAAATTCATGACCACCAAACCAGCTCCACAGAATGCTCTGAAGGATAAACTAGAAAGAGATAATAAAGACCACAAACACACCAACACCATTGAAAAGAAGCCTCCAAGCAGGGAAAGCAATTACAGAAGAGAAGAAAACAGGGAACCAACAACAGAAAAATAACATGAAAAAGATAAGCCAAATATATCAGTCATAATTATCAATGTAAATGATCTTAACTCACTAATCAACATAAACAAACTGGAAGAATAGATCGAAAAATAAAATTTAACAATATGCTTCATTCAAGAAACACATTTATCTCAAAAAGAAGTTCATAGGAAAAATATTCTCCATCATACAGAAACACAGAAAAAAGTAGGGGTAACCATTCTATTTGCAGACAATATAATTTTTAAGCAAAAACTAATGTTCAAGCAAAGTCATTACATGCCTGTTAAGGATAAACTCCAGAAAAAAAGAGGTAATGATCATAAATATGTATGCATCAAATGCCAGTGAACCCAACTGCATTAAACAAATACTAACAGACATAGAAAACCAAATACGCTCTACAAGGACCTTCATTCTCCACTCCCACAGACAGACAGATCAACTAGAAAAAACATCAACAAAAAATATCAAAATTAATCCAGGCCTGTAAACAAATTTACTTGATAGATGTCCATAGATTGTTCTATCCTAAAACATCAGAATACATATTCTTCTCAGCTGCACATGAGACATTCTCCAAAACAGACCACATGCTGACCTACAAAACATGTTCAAGGACATGCAGAGGAATTGAAGTCATCTCATGCAACGATCATAGTGTAATGAAACTGGAAATTAATGACAAAAGAAAGCCCAAGAACTACATAAACAGATGAAAACTAAACAACTCACTTCCGAACAACCAATGGTTCACAGAGGAAACTAAAAAGGAAATTAGACTGTATAAAATTAAATGATAATGCTGATACAACATAATGAAACTTACAGGACACAATGAAAGCAGTCGTACAAGGAATGTTTATAGCAATGATCTGTCATATCAGAAAACCAGAGGAGCTCAAATAAAAACCTAACATTGAATCTCAAACTTCTAGTAAAAGCAGAACAAGTTAAACCCAAAACTCATATGAGGGAGGATATTATAAAGATCAGAGAAGAAATTAATGCAATTGAGACTAGGAAATCAATAAAAAGAATCAATAATTGAAAGTTTTTTCTTTGAAAGAAAGTAAAATTGATAAACCATTAGTCAAACTTGTCAAAAAGGAAAGCAAAACACAAATGCAAGTAATTAGTAATGAAAAGGAGAAATCAAAAGAGATCCCACAGAAATTCAGAAGATCACTAAGTATGTACTATGAGTACCTATACTGTAATAGGATGGAAAACACAGAAGAAATGGTCAGAGTCCTAGACACAAACAAACTGCCAAAACTAAATCAAGAAGATATAAAATTCTATATAAACTGATATCAGCCAATGAAATTTAAAATGTATTTTAAAATTTACCAACAAAGAAAGGACCAGGACTTGACAGAGTCATGATCAAATTCTACAAGAAATTTAGAGGAAAAACTAATGCCAGTAGTATCAAAATACTTTAAAGAAATTGAAAGGGAAGCAATACTTCCAAAATCATTTCTGGAAGGAAGTATTGCCCTGATTCCAAAGCTAGAAAACCCAAACAAAAAAGAAAACTACAAGATGAATATGTTCTCAATGATGAACATAGTTGTAAAAGTCTTCCATAAGATACTGACAAATAAAATTCAGCAAATCATCAAGAAGTTTATATAACATGATCAAGAGGAATTCATTCCAGGAGTGCAGGGATGGTTCAACATATGCAAATCAAAAAATGTAATACACATTACTAACAGAACTAAATATTAAAATCATATGATCATCTCAATATATGCAGAAAAAAACTTTTTAACAAAGCCTAGCACACATTTGTGATAAAAATCCTGCAGAAAATTGGAGTAGAGGATTCTTATCTTATTCTGATAAAAAATATCAATTACAAACCAATAGCTAATATCATACTAAATGGTCAAAAACTGAAAGCTTGCACTCTAAAATGAGGAACAGGACAAGGTGTCACTATAAACTGTCCTTTTCAATATAGCTCTGTAAACATTAGCAGAGCAATTAGACAAAATAAAGAAATAAAAGGAAATAAGTTAGGAATGGAAAAATTTATATTATCATTATTTTCATGTGACATGATATTCTACATACAAGTCCCAAGTCTCAATCAAAAGACTTGGAGATTTAATAATCAAACAGTAGTGTAGCTGGATACAATAACACTCAAAATCAGTAGCATTCCTGTATATAAGAACAAAATCACAAAGAGAATAACCACATCCTTTACAATATTATCCAAAAAATGAGATACTTAGGAATCAATCTAACAAAGGACATAAAGATCTATACATTGAAAATAGTGTGTAAAAAGAGATCGAAGAAGGTATCAGAACATGGAAAGACATACCTTGCTCATGGATAGGAAAAAAGAACAAAGTGAAAATGGCCGTAATTCTAATGCTGCTCTACATATTTAATGCAATCCCGATCCAAATAATGTTAGCATACCTCACAGAACTGTGATAACATCAACAAAATAAACCAGAGCTGAAGGCCCACGGAACAGAATAGAAGATCAGGTCATGACTCCTAACACACTCAACCACTTTATATTTGACAAAGGAGCAAGGATAAAGGTAGCTCCTTCAATAAATGATGCTGGAAAAAATTGGCTTTCCACAAGCTAAAGAATAAAACTAGACCCATGTCTATCACCACACTCTAAACTAAAGTTGAAATGGACCAGAGTTCTAAATATTAAAACAAACACTAAAACTACCAGAAAATAAAATAGGTAGAAATCGTCAAGACTTAGGTGTATACAGAAACTTCATGAACAAAAATCAGATTGCATAGGTATTACTACAAAGAATCAACAACGGCAATATCATCTTAAAAAAAACAAACAAACAAAAAAAAACTATTGCATGACCAAAGAAATCCCAAAGGAGTGACATACAATGCATAGAGTGGTAAAAAAGTTATAGTCAGTTGTCTCTCAGAAAAGGACTTATATATAGAAAATATAAAGATTTGAAAAAAACCACACCCCTAAAGTTCTAAGACCCAATCAGAAATGTGCATCTGAGATGAACACATATTTCTCAGATGGAGAAATACAGATAGCAAACAAAGATATGTAAAAGTGTTCAACAACATTGGTCATTTTAGAAATGCAAATTAAAACAACACTGACACTCCATCTCCTCCCAGAAAGAATGGCTATCATTAAGAAATCAACCAATAACAAATGCTGGAGAGGCTGTGGGGGAAAAGGAACCTTTCTCTACTTTTGATGGGAGTGTAGATTGGTGCAAACACTGTGGAAATCTGGACAGAGTTTTCTTTAAAAACTCAGATATGAAGTCCCAGCTACTTCTGATTATCTTCCTAAATGTATTGAAAACATCATACCACAGTGGCATATGTGCACTCATGTTTATAGCAGCATCATTTTCAATAGCTAAATGTTGGAAACAACCCAAATGCATTGTTTTAGAAAATATGGAATCTGAACTTGAAATTATACCTAGGTCTAAAAGGGCATTTTCATGTTTGCATTTGGTATTATTCTTGAAATAAAAGGCACAGCATTATGTTGTGTACCAAGGAATATTAACAAGTCTGTCCACTGATACTATATTGTCAAAAATTTTCAAGATTTTGTAAATTTAATGCTAAGTAATGCAGTAAGAATACTGTGAATAATTCATTAAAATTTAATTCACCCCATAACTTGTGATAGCAACATAAGACTGTAGGCAAAACAATTGATGGTAAATAATTTGTTAAACTATTGAATTCACAGACATACCTAAACAGAAAACCAAATAAAATATTCAAGAACTCAGCATTAACTCACTCATTCTTTCTATAAATGTGTTGCCTTCTACCAGTATCAGGAATAACAATAGGTAAAATTAGATATTCTATGAATAAATCTGTTCCATAAGGAATGTTTATCTACTATAATTTTAAAAATCTACAATTTACAACTTTACACATGGATGATTAGCTGTGAATTCACAGATGTGTCTTGGTACATTGAAATAATATGCAAACTCTAAAGGTAAATTTCATTTAGTTCTATTTTATGTCGGAGGTATATAAGGCAGCAGATCATGATGAAATTACCTCTGTACTTCTTTCTCCCCTTAGTGAGTCCAATATCAGAACAAACATAATAAGTGATGGAGTTGAGTTTTAGATTTAGTTGTAGATTTAGTTTTAGGTTTAGCAAACATGCACTAGTTCATGAATTTGAATTAGTCTGTTAGGATCACAGCACTTTGTAAGAAATGATCTACCAGCTTATACCTTTAAGGTTCAAAAAATAACAATTATAAATAAAAAATTATTTCTGCTTTAAAGAAAGTATATTTATGTTAAATGTTCTTTAATGATTCATTTCATTAGTTTGTTTTTTTCACTATTTCATTATTTCAGTAAAATAATTATATTTCTGAAAATCTTCATTCCCATGGATTTCCAATAACAATCCTCTATAGATACAAAAATATCACTAAGAAATTCTTACGCTGCATCTGTGGACTATCATATATACTTAATTATCATTTTTTGAGGCAAAGAATTACAAACATAAAATTTATTTTGGATATTAAAGATGGTAACTAGGAAGGCATGAGGGGTAAAATAAGAAAAGAATTAAAAATGGAAACAAAGGTTTTTCAGATAAGGAAGGAAGAGGTGTTGAAGGGAGGGGAGGGGAAAAGAAAAAGGATGAATCAACTTATATGATTTAAGGTACAAATTCCCTATGAGGAATGTGATCATCATGTGTATCTAGAATGTACTAACATATTTAAGTAATAAAAGTGAAGAACAATGTGTATAAAATGTAAAATAAAATATATTATTCTGCAGATTGAGACACTATATATGAAAAAGCACTTAAATATTTTATCAGAACAAAGTCATGCATGTGAATATAAGGAGATCTCTTTCAACTGGGAAAATGCAAGAGATGGAGGGATGAAAGGTGATAGAAAAAAATTTTAAAAAACAAAGTGGAAATAGAGTTTTTCAGATGAGAAGGGGATTGAGCACTGAAAGGAGCAGAGGGGAATGTGAGAGACACAGGACTAAAAATAATGAATATGTGTTCTGTACATATACCAGCTGCTGTGATATGCAGGCATCATATTCTGCAAACATGTATTAGTTTAGTAGAATAAAAAAGAAATGTGAATTGTACTGTGATTTAAAAAGAGAAACATTCACCATCTACAGTTGCTCTTTTGTGATTCTATCTTATTCTTGAGTCTATCAGTGAAAGTATTGTATTCTCAAGTACTTGAACCTTATTTATCATGGATGTTAACTGCATTTTATCTCTTATTCTGCTGACAGGGAAAAAAGTAAGAATAAAACTTCTATCTGCAGGCGAGCATTACTGATTATACTTCATCTGTAGAACTATCAGTTTATTGCCTCATAATTCTGAAAATAATTAACTTTTAAGAGCTTATAATGGACAGATGATTTCAGGGATAATTTGAATGATTTATACTTATGAACATATTAACCTACCTCATAAAATACACAATCACGATTTGTCAAGAAAAAAAAAAAAGAAATTCCAGAGTCAACATTAGTTTGTGTCTCAGTTGGAAAAAGAGTGTAGCATATGTCTTATTAGGAAAGATACTTTATTTTGGGACATGACCCTAAGGAAAATGATATAGAAGTATTAAAGAGGCAAGATGGTGAATATAACAGTATGCCATCTATAGCCAATGTGATCTCCATGTGGTACGTGTCATTTGATCATCTTTGAGCCGCTGAGGTGCTGTATAGAATCAATCTCACAGGAGTCCATCATAGGGAGGAAAGAGATGTTTTCCTGCTCTCTAGGAATTCTGTGTCAATAGTTGCTTCAGGATGTTCAACCCCTTGAACCTCTAGGTTGCCAGTTTAGCCAAGATATCACACTGAAGTTCATTTCAAAAGCCTGGAGATTCAGTGGGTTGGGGAGGGTGAGAGGTTACAATGTCGCACTGTATCTAGCATTAAGCCAGTTGACTGAGCATTGGCCGGACAGGGACAAGGAGTATGTTAGGCAAATATCCCACTACTAACAGAGAATGGAAGTAATCTATTTTTAAATTAAGAATTTGGATCTTTATTAAGTGGGGAGCAGTGGTTATATAATTTTATCCAAGCCCTTTTTATTTATGAAAATCATGAAATCTTACTCATATGATAAATAAAGTGAATGAAATCTGGTGGTGTTTGCACCGTGATAATGGGACTATCATGTGGCTTATTCAGATGCAATTGCTCTATACTGACAAGATCACATTGAGTTTCTTGGATATAAAACTTCTGGTAAATAAAGATATTTATACACAAGCTGGAATGATAGATACTTTCTAAATCACTGGGAGGTATTCCTAAATGACGTTTTGTTAGTTTACATCCACAAAGATTCAGTCACTCAAGAATAGTGTGTCCTGGTAATGTAAAATGTACCAAATTCCGAAGCATGAACTCAAACCGAATTCTCCCTGTATTCCATGATGCCACAGAGTTTATTAATGGAAAGACAGTGTTGGAAAGTAAAACATGAAAACTGAATTCCATTTAATCAACACACTGCCACAAGTGCAAAGATTATTAAAAGGCCAGACCACATCCAATTCACAGCTCAGTAAAGTCACTTTACATATGAGAAAAGTAACACATCTATATTATCACATTTTATCTAAATTATATAAGCTTCGTATCTGGTTACTTGTTTTGGCAAATCAGCAAATTATACTATTTTGTTGCTTGCTTTTTTCATGTATACAACTTCTCTTCTCAGTGAGATTATACTTTCCTCATGTTATTTTCAATATTCAGAAAAACACCCTATTAATAGTAAATGATCAGTAAGTTTATGTAACTGTAAATTTGGTTTCAAAGGGAGACTTTAAGCTTGTAGGCTTCATATCTTTCATATAGATTATGTTATTATGGAACCTTAGTGATAATGCTTTTATTATTTTATTTCAAATAAAAGATGAGGAAACTGCGTAACATTTGAGATGACTGAAGATTGTCAAATAAGTTATTGTAGATCTTGGATAAAAATTAAGTAGTCAAGGATTAATGGTACATGGCCCTGTATGTCCAATTCTAAGACGATTTTTCCACCATTATCAACTATTTGGAGCTCTTCCAATAACTCCAAGATTCAGAGAGTAGAGAAGTGTAACTGTCAATCAATAGGGAGTTTAAGGACTCAGAGGGAAGTGTCTAAGATTCTGTGGCCATGTTTTAAAACTATCGTATCTCTACTGTGTATTGATATTCATTATTTAAGTCTATGGATTGATAATTTAGCAAATTTTGCTATGAAATATAGTAACTTTGTATTGTATATCACTACAGTATATGAATGGGAAAGAGAATGAGAAGTGCTGCCAAGAAATGCAAATGTATGAGATGACATTCCCGGGGTGCAGTTTCGGGACGGGCAAGAAAGACTTCTATAAGGTTGATTTTTATGTATGAAATGTGAAACACATGAAAGGAACAAAAGAGACATTTTAAGCTACAGAAAATATCATAAAGAAGCAACAAATGTGACACAGTCTTTGAGAAAACATTAAAAAGATACAAGCAAAACAATGAACAGTGTGATTTCAGCACATTGCACAAGTTAACAAGGCCATTAGAATACATTTTAACAATATTATTATTTGGGAGATATAATGATTTTTAACAAAATATCACAGTGGATCATGGTTGGTGGGTATATTTTAAAAGAAGAGTGGTAATGTGGAAACTTGTTAGGAAAATATTATGCAAGGCATGTGGTACATACTTGTAATCCCAGCATTCTGGAATTCTGAGGCAGAATGATCATGTGTTTGGGGCAATCTTGGACTGAGTTCAAGGCCAACCCAGCATATGGGGAGACCCTGAAGAAGAAGAAAGAAAAAGAGGGGGAGGATGAGGGGGAGGAGAGGGAGGAGGAAGAGGAGGAGGAAGAGGAGAAGCAGAAGCAGAAGCAGAGGGAGGAGAAGGAAAGGAGGAGAGAGAAGAGAAGAAGAAGGAGAGGAAATTTTTGGTAGTTCAGAAGACTGATAATGTCTTCAGCTAATATTTTACCAAAATGGTGAAGTTGAGGATTTCATTTGGAGAATGATTATCAAGTACTTATTGATATACTGATTATTAGTGAAGGAGCTGGGGGAATGTAAGTAGCTGTTAGATATTTCATGCAAGTATTTCATTGGCTAATATTACTATATACAAAAATGTGGAAAGGGTACTAGAAATAGCAGTTTGAAAGAAATCATGAACTCTACTTCAGTTAGGAAAAACATGAAATATTCATTAGGAAAAATATAATCCAATAGAGTAACCTATTGAATCTGGGTCTGGAGGTTTGTCATGGCTTGAAATGAGGGATATAATTTTACAAGTCATAAACAGTCAAATTTTATTTGTAACCAAAAAACTGGGCTAAGATCAGGACCTGGCACAGTCAGCATATGGGGGAAGCACTGTCATCATAACCACATCTGAATCTAGTTACATTCCATAGGCTCCACCTCTTAGTAAAATCACACTAGGTGTCAAGACATCATCACAGACATTCCAGCTGCATTTAACATCAGACATCTGAATAGCTTAATCAGAGAGCCAAAAAACAGAAAATAATTTAATGATATTTTTGTTGCACAGTTTTCAGATGTCTGTAAGGGTAACAGTTATCTAACAAAAAATTGCCTTATCTTTTTTCTATCACAAATGTCTTCATACATATAGGGACAAGTGAGTAAACTAATACTATGCATTGTTTCAGAGGAAATAATAACATAAAAATGGTATCTTACTATTTCACCTTAAATCCAGAACACTTAAATGGCATTTCTCTGACACCTATGTTGAAGAAAGTGTCCTTCCTCTGCCCAAATTTATGGGCTATGACTTGAATACACAACAATCACAGTTTCATAAGAGCCCAGAGTCATTTATTTTCCACAAAACTTTGTGGTCTTGCAATTTGTCAAGTACATTTCTATATATTTTTAGACTTACTGGTATTTTCTTATTCCTTTAGCACTCTTTATCATTTCTTCACTTGCAACTTTAAGATGTCCATGGGAGAAAATGGGAGAAAAGATAAGCCATGTTATAACAGAAAGATTTACAATAAAAATTAATGAACTGAAATTATGTATACTGAAAATATCAATGCCATGCATATGACATTAAATATAACAGGCAAGCTGTGAGAGAATATAGGTATTTATGCTTGTGTTTACTATTCAAAGAGTTTTCATAAAATAACATACAAGCAGCAAAATGTACTGAGAATACTAATTTATGCCAATTGTAAGATACTTTTCCCTTGCTTGGAGAGTTAGGAATAGGTTGTGAGGATAGGAATGTTTTAGTAATAGTTAAATTATATCATAAAAATAAATAAATGAAATGAAAGTACTAAAATGTTACAGTGTTTGAAAATGAACACTCTGAATGAAGTCTAGCACAGGACGAGAACAGGATTTCCAAGCAGCATTTCTGCCCACTTGGGCAGAAAAACATAAGTAGTAATCCCAGGAAATTTAGGCAATTTTCAAAATCCTCGTGCTCTTCAATATGTACAATTATTGTCTGTGTTCCATATTTTGGAACACTTTTTTCAATTATGTGTTCTGACCACAAGAATACCCATCACTTTTCAATACATAATTTAACAATGGTAAATTAGTGAGGTGTTAGAGTGATAGCATTTTAAAGTAGTAAAGACTTTCACTTATTTACTTTAAATTTCTTTTAATTATAAAGTAATCTAGACTATACAACTAATCATCATCTTAAATGTCTCTGTATTCTTACCTGTACTGAGAGAAGTGTGATTTGAATTAGTAATTTTTGTACAGTAAAATATATTATCCTCATTCATCAGTCAGCAAATTACTCAGCATAGTTAGCTACTATTCTTATTATCTGCAATTCTTTTTTGTGATTGACCTTTTTATCCTAAAATAATAATTTTAACCTTAATGTGTAATTTAAATCATATATTCCTATCTTAGAGTGATCCAGCCCGTGGATCAGTCAGTGGGTCTCACCTGGAGGGGGAACAGGGATGGTGGGCAGGGCAAGAGGAAAGAGAGATGGAGACAAGTTGAGCAGTTCCAATCAAGTCTCATTTATTGAGGAAGTGAACATGGTTTATATAAGGTGAGGGCAGGAAGTTGTCGTCATCAGGCAGAGATTTTGTGGAGAGACCGGATAGGTCGCAGTCATGTCCGGCCAGGCAGAGAAGATCATGGGTAATGTAGGCAGACACACCAAATGACCACAGGAGGGCGGGATGGGGCGGCAGCAGTGAGGCTATCACGCCGCTCCCTACATTAGAGGAACACAGTGTGTATAAAAACAGCATAAAGTTCATTACAAGTTCCACAACTATTTTCTAAAATTACTATTTCACGAGTGAAAGAAACAATATAATTATCCAAATGCACACTGCTTTTTCTGATTATAGTAACTAGAGTTTTTTTTTTTTTTTTTTTAAATACCTGTGCAGGCAAATCAGGGAGGCAGTGAGAATGAAATGTACAGAGAAAAACCAAAAGAGTGAAGCAGGAAGAAAAGGAGAAAATGTTTTTCCAACAACTTGGTTTCTGCCAAGCAGTAATCCCTCTTCTCCATGGCATGAGGGGGAAACTATATGCAGTCAAATAAACATTCCATTTTTTGTAAGCCAAGAGAAGAATGCAACTTTAATTTGAAGTGTAGAATTCTGAAAATGTTTAAGTATTTAGAATATTCTAGTTATTTTTGTCAATAAAAATTTAAGTAATTTTCTAATTTTGCATGTTAACGTAAGAGTTTAGCTGAGCAAAAGCTATCTCAGCAGCTTTCAAGCAATTAGAATCTCATAATGTTCATTCATAAACATCATAAATACATTTTCAATCACTTTCTCAGTCAGTAACCAGTTCCAGAAAATTCCAGGCTCCCTTTCCATCGCTCTATGTGTCAAGTCATATCTATTAATAAAGAAGCCCTGTGCAAAGAAATGTTGCCATCAGTTGTAGGACAAAAATAAGACAGACTTATACCCAAGTCTCTCTCATGACACT
This sequence comes from Dolichotis patagonum, assembly GCA_004027295.1. NCBI lineage: Eukaryota > Metazoa > Chordata > Mammalia > Rodentia > Caviidae > Dolichotis > Dolichotis patagonum. The sequence goes on along the minus strand of PVJX010002998.1, from coordinate 24,057 downwards.
AATGCCACTGAGGTAGGAGACCACGAGAGTGTGCACAGATAAGGATGGAGAGAGAAAAATTACTCAGCTGATGAATTCCTTTGGGTTTTATTGAATAATACAGAAATGCCTATGCAAGTGAGGTATAGTCAGGTCTAAGTAGAAATAAAGACAATGAAAAGCACTTAAGAAGCATAGTAGCATCAAAGAGAAAGACATATGTCTGTTAGTGTGACACTGTATAAATGAAAAGTAATTTGCTAACACTGTCCTTTTAAAAATCACTATACATTATAATGTTTTGTTCTGATGACTGACTTGCTTTTAGATTCTTTTGGCATTTGACTTTTTATGTCAATTTGGCTGTGTTTCTTGTGTTAACATATGTATCACTTGAAATCTATAATTAGACTTATGGAAATTAGAAAAAAATTATCCCCCACTACTAACATTACCTTCATTAATAAGAGCCAAGATTGTAAACTTACTCATTTTTGTGTGTATGGCTGCCTTGTATTTTAAATATCTTCATGATGAATATCCAAATGTCAAATCTCAAACTTTAATGTCAGGATCCAACCTCAAATATATTACATAGATTTAAATTTTATTCACTGTGGCTGTCAATATAGTCTTAATTCTCTATTTCATTTTTGATCTTTAATGAAGTACCTGTGAGTTATGATGTGGAAAAATGTCAGGGTGAGGAAATGACGCTCTCCATTTTTTTTCCTAGCCATGACATTTCAGTATATGAGCTGTATCTCACAAGGGCAGGAATGTATGGTCTACTTCGCTATACTCATTACCCTCAAATCCAAACACATAGGCTAAGAAAAAGGAAGGATGTAATTCGTAAAGATTTCTGGACATGCTTTGTGTGATGTATTGCCTGGGAAGCCATGCAAGAATATTAATTCCTGGCTTTTCAGAGTGAAAACCCTAATGATTGTATATATATATATATATATATATATATATATATATATATATATATTTCACATGCTACCATAAAGAATTGGTAATCAGTTTATCTTCTCACAATGTTTTATCACTTTTATCCATGATAGAGTGTAAAAGTAAATTGTCTTATAACAAAATCACCCATTTTAGCCTTTTGGAAGCATTTATGGGAATAATAACTAAAGAAGCATAATTCTGAAAATATTTCAAATAGTATGTCACATTTTGCTTTTTTTTGTTCTGTTTTTGCTTTGTTCTGTTTCTTTCCCCTTGGCGAGGTGCCTATGGTGTCAATGTGATGCTAGTGTAACACAGTGCTCAAAGCTGGTGAGTTAATGCTATCCATGAATCCTGCGAGGTTAATTAGCAGGAATTATAGGGAAGAATATTCTCACATAACGTTAGAAAATTTTTGAGAATTTTCTTCATTTCCAAGATTTATCATTCAGACAAAAATTACCATTTTCCCTGCCTCTAAAGAAAATCTACTATAGGTGACCCCAAAGTAAAACCCAGACACTAGAACAATCACAAGTGGAGCAAAGCTGAGCCAAATTAACAGCCTAGGGAAAAGTCCATCGAGAATAGAGTGGCTGAGGCCGATCAACTTCACCAGTAAAATTGCAGCAAACAACAACACCATAAAACAGTGAAATAATCTTTGCTTATCTACATATTTCTATGAAGAATTATCACGACAGCAATTGACAAATCCAAATGTGAAATACACTGGATTTAAACTTAGGTTCTGTCTACTGTGAAAAATTTTAACATTTCCACTTAGAGTCTTACTCTTACCATTTTAAAACAGAGCTCTTGTCTAAATTTTCTTAGTAAGTTCAGAATATGGATGAGGAAAAGGTATTGAAATAGAAGAATGGGCAGGTGAATGTCCAAAAAATACAAAAAAAATGGAATATTATTTATTGTGTTTCAGTGTTGGGATATTGCAAGATTATAGATGTATTGACACCAAAACATTTGAATCAGAAAGATAATGGATGATAGTTATAGACCACATAGTAGAGAATGTAAATTTAAGATTATGAAATGTTTACAATTATTGATAATAATTTAGTATGAGAAATGATCTTGCAGGAGAGTAATATAACAAGATTATTTGAAGACAGTCTTGTTTTTGATCAGACAACACTAAGATCAACATTAACTAATCAAAATAATAAAAAAATATAATTGCAGAAGAGAAAGGTACTGACCAATAGCTGTCTCTAAGAAATGACAGAAGATAGCCTAGGGATATATAGGTTGTAGGGATGGTAATAGACCCTTATATAACAATATTAATAGTTTATTTTCATAATTAGCCTCTGTTTGTTTTGATGCAGAATGTATTAAAACTAGTTTTCCATTTTCAGTGAGCAGAGAGAGACATAGAGAATACCTACGTTACCTACAGGGTTGGAGAAAGAGGCCATCATTTTGAATGCAGTTCTAATACTGAATTTCAGAGATAGTACATATTTTACAGATCAAAAACTCAGGCTCATACAGTTCTCTTTTACTTCAGAAATCAACTATAAATTTGGGGCTGCTCAGACAGTTCATGCTTTGGACAACTGGCTACAAGTTTGAGAGGTCTTTATACTCTTTTAGTTTCAATATTTCACTACATCAAATCATATAATTTAGGGAAAGGGACATTGAAATTATAATTTTATTACAAGACTCAGCTTTATTATAAGAATCACATTTTATTATATGAATTAGGAACCATCTCCTGATTTATGAGTGAGTCATGGTGCAAGGTTTTGGAATGTGTGATATTCAGATCCTCTCTGTGATCTCCTACAGAGGAATCAGGAAATCAACATGCATCACTCTCCTAACATGCTATGTCCTCACTGGCCAGGTAGCTCAACTGAACTATGAAATTCAAAGATTAATGGAGATTTTACTGCATAGCTGGGACTGGTTGAGTCATTACCTACTTAGCAAAAATTTAACTTGTAGTGCCCTTACTTTCCTAAGATGTTGGGCCAGGTGATTATCTGGCTAAAAGCCTTGATGTTCTAGGCATATTGTTCACCCCTCTTGGCAAGGTTCCATCCTGAAACTTTCTAGGAACCTGGCATGACACACGTGACTCAGTAAACTGATACATGCTCCCAGATACAGAGAATAAGCAATATACTTCAGTCATTTCAGGTCTTACTGAAGACAAAGACCAGAAAATTAAAAAAAAATTTAGATGATATTTTTATTAGTACATTTTTATAGTACATACTGATTACATTCATCGTAGTCTCAAGTCATCTGATCTTTGAAAAGGGGTCCAAAAACACATTGATGAAATATAGCCGGTTTAATAAATTTTTCTGGAAAAATTGGCTATCCAATTGCAGAAGACTGAATATAGATCCTATCTCCCACCAGGAATTAAGCTAAAATGAAAATTTATCAATGATCTAAATATTAAAATAGAAACATTTTATCTGCTGGAAGATAAAATACGTAACACTCTTGAAGACATAGGTGTAGACAAGGACTTTCTGGACAGATTCCTGACTGTGTAGGAGAAAATGCCAGGAATCAACAATGGGATCATATCAAAAAGCTCTGCAAAAGGTCACAACTGATGGAGTGAGGGAGACAATCAACTGAATGGGGAAGATGTTGCCAGCTACTCCTCAGAGGACACGTATCTAGAAAAGTTTCTGATTACATCAAACTGTTTAAGAGAATTGCAGGGGAATTTGTCCACACAGAATACTTTGGTTTCTTTAAGGGTAAAAAATATGAAGAGCATTAAGATTAAGATAGGCAGAAATTAGTTGATGAATCACCACCAGATGATGCAACAGAAAGACTTCAAGGCAAATGTCAGAAAGTGCACAATGTTTGAAAATCCTGACAGGATTTGAATGCAGGAGAGGAGGCATGGACTTGAAAAGCTAAACATGTGGTTGGAGTGCAGATTATTATGAAAAGAATAAGATTGATGCTGACGATGTTAAGGACAAAAGTGGTGAAAAGACTAATAAATATTGGCAAGAACCCCATTGATTTCTGAGGCTACATTTAAACATATGCCAAAGATACTGTGGAGTTTGGAACAATTTTGAGGATGAAAAATGGTAGGTGCTGACAAAACTATAACCATAATCTATTGAGTGACTCAGGAAACAAAGAAGTTTCTTCTCTCACTCAAATGATCTTTTTTCTCATTCTCATATCTGACGTTAATTCTTGAATTTCACATAAAGGGATCTCAAATTATGTGCTGTGTGTGCCTGTTCTCTTTAATTAAAATCTTTAAATATTTCAAGATTCTCATTTTCCTACAAATGACTCAAATTTATCTTTCTTCATGGATGAGTAGTACTGCGTTTGTGTTTATATACCATATTTTCTTTTTCTGTTTGTCTTTTGAAGTGTGCACAGGCTGCTTCCATAATTTAGCTATTGTGATTTGTACTGCCATGAACATGAGTGTTCACAGATTGTGTTAATGCTAGCTTTAGCTCTGTGGAAACATATTCCAAAATATGTATAGCAGCATCAGATGAAATTTCTGTTTTTAGTTTTTTGAGTAATTTCTACACTGAGATCCACAGTTTTATCTGTTTCATTAGCTTAAACTGCCATCAAAATGCAGATGGGTTCTTTTTAGGCCACAACTTTGCCTTCATTTGCTGCATTTGAGTTCTTGATGCTATAATATATTAACTAAAATAGATGAGCCCCAGAAGATTACATTTTGCATGATTTCGCTAGTATTAAAGACTCAAAATATAGATAATTTAGAGAGCAAAGACATGTCAATAACAAGGAGGTAGATTCTATAGAGATGGGAAGGAGATCTGGAGAAGGGAGAAAGATAATCAAGATGTGAATTGTACATGCATCAAGTCTCTGTCTCTATGCAATTGCTATCTATCACAAAGGTATACTACTTCCAAATCACTTTCAGTTTATTGATTCCTTGCAGTTAGCAAAATATTATAGATTTAGGAAGTGTTTTAACAACAGGGGTATGTTCTAAGATACATAGTTTCATCATTGTGTAAATATTATAGGTGTGTAAGTGTTCACTTGGGGAACAGATTTTAACATAATACATATTTATATATATATACATATTATTAAATATATAGAAATATATTATTCTATGTATGTAATACATATTCAGGGTAGGCTTACAATGGTCATCCCGAGTCAGGTAAAGGAAGAATTCAAATGAGGATACTTTGTGCTAGGGATCCAAAGAATTCAGTCAAAAGTTGCAGTCCTGGAGCTCACTGTGGAATCTCTGTATTATTATGCTAGAGACAACGCCAAGAGAGCTGAGATATCTCAATGTTCATATCTATTCTGAAGTTAACAAGACTCATCAGTAACAACAACTTTTGTTTTTCTATTTAGGATTCAGGTGTTAAAACCTAAGTAAGTAATGTTGCCTTTACAAATGTAGTTCATGAACACTTACAGTTCCCCTAGTAACAGGTTAGCTACTAGGAACGAGTTAAAATCATTCAATAAAATATAAGTAAAGTGCCTAGTGTTGGCCGTTTTATTAGAGAAGTGTATCATTACTTCATTAATGTATTACAAATAATTTGAGGATTTAAACAAATAATGAACCAATCATAAAACTAGTGCACAGTTGACTGCAGTCTTTCCCTTAGTTTTGTGTCTCTGATTTATTTCATATATATTTGTCATTTTTTTTCTGTACTACATATGTATTTACTCACATAATCAGTCTAAATTGTACAGATTGAATCATCAGTACTATAATGGATCTAGAAAGACTTGCCTTTCAGAACCACGAGCACTTGAATTACATAGGTCCTGAGTCCTGCCGGAAAGTCCTTTATCATTATCAGGGAGTAGCATTTCTGCTTGATGTTCTCATTTGTTCACCCTTGACCTTCTTTGTGGTTGCTCTCCATCTCCCAGGGAAAGAAGGAAGAAACCATAGCAAAATTACCAGCCAAGCAAACCATTATCATTATGATAGAAATGGTATTAAAACAGTAAGAGCTTGACATTATTTAAATTTTACTGTTTTCTTAACGACTACATCATACTTTTACTGCTCATATGCTTCTTTGGAGCAAAAACTTGTCATAATACCCAAAGCAACCTGGAAAGAAATGATGTTAACATTCACCAAGCAAGTCTTTTAGGCCAAGTCTCTAGGTACATCACAGCTCTGATACTTTTGACCCTTGGAAGTGTCTTTCTGTGGAGTTAATAGAGAACAGATGTTTCCTAAGGCAACAGCTGTTACAATTAAACAAATAGGGAAAATTGGCAAATGAAGATCTCAGGAACTCTTTAAATATACCATCCAATTCCTCAAAGATCAGCAAGAAGTTTTGAAAAGGTCAAAACAAGGGTGCACAAGCTTGTGTGTTTGCACAAATATTGGTTAAAAACACTTTCAGTAAATAACTTTCCCTGATAAAACATCCTTACGTGGTCAATTGAAATAGTCCAGTGATTATAACTACGGAAAACCAAACCCTTCTACACTGCAAAAATAAAGTTCAGTTTTGTTGATTTTTCAAATCTATCTCTTTTTACAGTCAACAGTATTTCCCTAATGGCTTAATATATTCCAAACCTAATGATGCAGAATTCTATGAAAAATGCCTTTCTTTTAGTCTTACTCAAGAACCTCATTTTTAAAAATATGGTCAGTGGAAAGAAACTTAAATGTGCAATACAGTAAATACTGCCATAATTGAAGTAAAAATAAGTCTCCCTTAGTAGGAAGGAGAGTCCTACAAAGAAGAAATTTTTGATGAGGCTAAGGAAGAAGTGAAGAAAAAATGCAAGCGTATTTGAAGAATGAAAGCGATCTTGGACACAGGAAGCCCTGCACAGTTCTCAGTGTGGAGAAAGCACATTCTGTATTACACCGCGGGCACGATGTCACAACCGGACAGGACAACAGCAGTTGTCAGGAGGAGTATTCATAACAACCATCTGGAATTGTTAAAAGGCAGCTGTCAGGGCCGTATGCTTGCTATTGGGATCCAAGAAGTCACAGGTGGTTTATGGAATCCTCATCTTACCGAGCATTCATGCCTCCAGTGAAGTTGGGGTAGATGGCATTTTAAGACATGCTTCTTTTGGTTTGTTTGTTTTTTGTTCTCCTTTGTTTAAATGGTAGTGTCATGAAGTGTGGTGTCTAGGCTAGCATCACACAGATAGGCACATCTGGAAATGTGTTAAAATTTCAAATCTTTGGCTACCTCCAGACTTGCAGCCTCTAGGGATGGCGCAGGCTCTAAGTGTCTGAACATTTTCCTCAGGTGATTCTGACTCATCATGAAGCTTGAGAACCACTGCTTTAAATTGCACAAAGAATTTAGGACTCCCTAGTCTAGGAAGTCTCCCTCTTCAGGATCCAAAGTGGATCACCCTTATCATTCCACAGTGAACAGTAATGGTTCTCGAAATTTTCAGAAGATATAGAGACATAAATAAAATAAATAAGACCAGGAGATTTAAGCTGTTTTAGGATTACTACCTTCATTTGGTAAGTGTAATTCTAGAATCAGTACCTGACTGTATGGCATACAAATGCAAGTTATAATACAACTTGAACATCAAAGAATAGTCCTTCAATAATTCTTGAGCTATGATTCTCCATCAGGAAAGTTTGTATTTCCCTGATTGAATTTAGCAAAGCCATTAGATTCTCAGATTATCAGTGAAATATACTATAAGCGATATTATATGATATCATCTGAGACTAGTTAATGTGTGCTCAGTTAAGGAAACTCAGTTGAAATATGAGAAATTCCTTCAGTATGAGTCAAAGTGTTGGAGAAGACTGAGATTCATTTTTTAAGATTATTTATAATCTTCTTTTGAATTCATAGGCTTATTTTATTTTATTTTTACTTTGAAAGTAGTAAAATACAGCAAAACAAGACAGAACAAAGCCAATTGAGACAACTCAGTGAAATTGGCACAGAACTTCACAGCAGGATACTGGGGTAACAATAATAGGTACCATAGTATATCTTATTATGTTCACAATAGTTGCCCATTCAATCAGGTATAACAAAATCAAACCAAAAAAAGAACATAAAACCTATCAAAGCAGAATAGTGGATACCACAAGACTATTGATCAGAACAAAGCATAACAGTAAAAAAAATATTGGCCTTCAAAGAGAAGATAGAAGAACATCCCCCATATTTGCTACATTCCATATGGTCATCCTCCCAAGAGACACTCAGACGTCTGGCCCCAGGTCAGCATAATCAACCCAACAGTCCAAGCATTTACTTGCTCTACATGCCTTAGTTGCTATCAACTCTGGCTGTCCTGTACCCCATCCAGTTACTAAACCAGGAGGATGAGGTGAGGATAGGACTTTGATTCTCTGTCTGTGTGCCCGTAGGCTCAACGGAGACGCTGACTTGTTCTCTTCCTGGTGTGCCCACTGCTCATCGTGCCATTGCTTAACAGGAAGGAGGGCTTGTTGCTTTCTTGGTCAGTCCTCCTAGTTCCAACATGGCTGAATCTCAGGAAACACTGACTTGTTCTCCACAGCTTAGTTTAAAGAATCATTATATTTGCTTTATCAATGTAGGTTAATGTTTGTTCTTGTATATTTCTTAATTAAGGAGAATATGTGTCCTCTCTGTATGAAATTAAACTATGGTCCAATCAGAGTGTGCTCCTCTTCTGTATTCTTCTTGAGCTTCAAATGTCAAAGTCAACATTGAAGTGGTAGGCATCATTTTTATGTATCACCAAAATTGTAGAACAAATATTTCTGATTTCTTTGCTTGCCTACAATAATATAATATAGATATTTTTGCTTTTTAATGTAAAGCATGGCTGAAATTTCCAAATATGATTGTGATTAATATTTTCAAAAGAATGAATTTTGTTCTTTTTTCTTCTCTTTTCTCTGATTTCTTCTCTCTGTCCATGATCCCTTGACACACAACCAATAGGTGGCAAAGACAGAAAAGAATTTTGAAAATTAAAGACGTCCCTGCACTTGGGAAGCTGAGACAGGAGGGACATGAGTGTAAGGGCAGCTTGGGCTTCACAGTGAATTCAAATCTAGCCAGAACCATATACTGAGACCATGTCTCCAAAAGAAAAATAAAATTCAGAATTAAAGCCCAATTCTTTCTACTCTTACTTGATGAGGGGCTATATTTCTCCCACTTAGACTTTCTGGTAACTTTCAATTTTTTGATTTAAGTGAAAACACAGAAAACAGTTACTTTGATAATTGTTGTATAAATGATGACAATCACAAACCAAGGAGATATTTTTCCCTTACTTTTAGCCTACATAACACGTATGTCAACAAATACTGTGGTCCATCTTCCTTGACACTGCCAAACCAGACTGCCCATAGAAGTATGATGATAGCTATTGACTCCTCAGATATTTTGATTTTAAAGCATCTACAGAGATGTGAAGCACTTAGAGTCATTCTTTTATAGCTTATATTTTTATCTGAATTTAGAAGATGAAATGTAAGTTGTATACACAAGTGTCTGGAATACATGGAGGTTCATGGGAGCCACAGTGGCTTTTCATTTTTCCCGGGTCAGCAGGCAGGAAACATAAAAGCTACGCCATGGGAATGTAAATTTCAGGTTAAAGGTAAGTCAAAATATAGAGACAGCTTTGGTTTATATGACCATGATTGACTGATTGAACTTATATGATAGCATGACAGGTTTGCTGCTTGAGCCACTTCAATGGAATATTTCATTATGTGGCCAAAGGAATGCCTTAAAGTTCTTCATTTTAAAGCATTTAAAAATAAATTACCACCTACTACCTAAAGTGACTTGTTAGATGACCTGATAGTATTCACATTCCCTTGGATATGATTTCAATTCCTGAGTTTCTCTATTTGGAAGATCCACAGTTGCTAAAAGCCAAACAATATTGTTTCCTTTCCTTTTTGAACAATTTCTTCCTATTTCACCATATCTATTACACATTTTGGTTCTTATTTACACTTTTGGTTTCTCATCCCAGAGAGACCTTGCAATATTTACATGTGTGTCAGAAGTATCTCACTTGAGAGTATGGTATCAAAGTGCATCAATTTACCTAGTGTCTTGGTTAATTTTTACTCATTGTTGAGACAAAATACCTGAGGCCCAAAATGAAGGAAAGAAAAGTTTATTTCTTACAGTTTTCTGGAAGTTTCAATCCATCCTCAATTGGTTCCAAGCCAGGTTGAAGTGGTTGAGGGCCAGCCTTTCACAGCAAGCTTGAACCAGGAAGAGAAAAAGACACCCCTTCTTCCTGTTGTTACACTGTATACTGGCTCCACCCCTGGGCAGGTGTAGCACTCGCACCTCAATTCAAGTGCTAGACCATGAACCAAACACAAACACTAGATTTGGCCATGATTGCATGAGGCTTGGGGGGGGGCACTGTCATAAACCATGACACCTAGAAAACTCTCCATGTCTAAATGTCTTTATGGTTGAATAAGTTTCATTGTGTAAAAAATACATCTTCTTTACGCATTCATTGGTTGACGGACATTTGGGTTGTTTTCAAGGTTTACCTATTACTAATAGTGCTGCAATAAACAAGGATGTATATATATATCACTGAGGTATGATAGTTTTAATTCTTTTAGGAAAATACTAAGAAGGGGAATAGCTGGGTCAAATGGAACCATAGTCCTAGTTTTTTTTTTTTTTCTCTTGTGTCATAAATCAAACTCATGACCTGATAGTTGCCATAGGCACTGTACTTCTTAACTATATTCACTAGTCCTAGCTTTTTGAGGGATCTCTACATTGATTTCTACAGTGGTTGCATCACTAACAGTTGAGAAATGCTCCTTTTCCCCATAGCTCTTGCAGCATTTGTTATTGGTTGATTTTTTGATGATAGCCTTTCCTTCAGGAGTGAGATGAAATTTCAGTGTTGATTTAATTTGTGTCTCTCAAATGACCAGTGTTGTTGAACATTTTTCATATATTTATTTTCTGTTTTTCATTAATCTGACAAGTATGTGTTCATCTTAGGTACCCAGTTTTGAATTGGGCCTTTAAATTTTGGAGGTATGATTTTTATCAGTTCTTTATATGTTCTAGATATAAATCCTTTGTTGAGGAACAATGACTAACATTTTTTCTTCCTCTGCGTGTTGTCTTTTAACACTGTTGGTGATTTCTTTTGTTGTGCAAAAGTTTTTCAATCAGATGAGATCCCAGTTGTTGATTCTTTGTAATTTTTCTCATGTGGTCTGAGTTTTGTTCATAAAGTCTTTGGCTACCCCTGTGTTTTCAAGAATTCTACCTTCTGTCTTTCAGAAAATTTAGTGTTTTTGTTTTAATACATATATCTTTCATTGTTTAAATTTTAGTTAAGTACATGCTGAAAAACATGTGTCTAGTTTTAGTCTTAGGCATGTGTAAACCAATTTATCCAGCATCATTTATTGAAGAGACTCTTTCTTCCAGTGAATGTATTTGACTCCTTTGTCAATGATAAGATGGCTGAGTGTGTGAGTGTTTCAAGTTATTTCTAGATCTTCTAATCTGTTCCATTGATACTTGTGTCTAGTTTTGAATTTCTTTCTCTGAAAGCAAAACCAGAGAGGGACCCAATCCAAAAAAGAAAACTACAGGCCAATATCCCAATGAATGTAGATGTAAAAATCCTCAATGAGATACTGGCAAACAGAATGGAGCAAACCAACAGGAAGATTACACACCATGACCAATTAGGATTCATCCCAGGGATGCAGGTATTCTTTCTTTTCTTTCTTTCTTTCCTTTCTTTCTTCCTTTCTTTCTTTCTTTCTTTCTTTCTTTCTTTCTTTCTTTCTTTCTTTTTCTTTCTCTTTCTTTTCTTCTTTCTCTTGCAAATACCTTGAAGTTTTTAACACAATAACTCTGTAATATAATTTCAAGTCAGGAACTGTCATGTGTCTACATTGCTTTTGTTGTCTGTAATTTGTGTGTGTGTGTGTGTAATTCCAGGTCTTTCCTTGTTCCAAAATACTTTTAGGAAGGCTTTCTCTATATTGTGATATATACTAATGGTATTTTTATTAGGACTGAATTAAGTCTATATAACAATTTTGAGAGGGTGGCCATATCCACTATGTTGATTCTTTTTATCAAAGAACAGGGGATGTTATAATTTTCTGGTATGGTCTTTGATCTCCCTTTTCAAAATACTGTAGTTTTCAATATAAGGATCTTTTACTTCTTTGTTAGACTGATTCTTCAGTATTTCATTTCTTTCAATACTATTGTATGAGGTATTGTTTTCCTAAATTCTTTCTCAATAAGTTGGTTAATTTTGTATAAGAATGGTATTGATTTTTGAAAATTGACTTTGTATCTACTACATTACTGAATTTTCCTGGATTTTTTGATAGTCTTCTATATAGAATATTGTGTCATGTGCAAATAATGATCCTTATACTCTTATTTCTTTCATTTGTCTAAGTGCTTTACCTACTATTTCCAGAACTATATTGATTAGCAGTGATGATAGTGGACATCCTTGTCTTATTCCTGATTTTACAGTGAAAGCTTTTGATTTTTGACCACTTATTATGAGGTTGGCTGTTGATTTGTCATTGATCACTTTTATCAGGTTGAGATAAAGACCATGTATCCCAAATTTCTGTATGTTCTCTTTTTTTTTTTCATGAATGATGGTTGGATTTTGTCGAATTATTTTTCTGTGTCTATTGAAGTGATTATATGATTTTTGTCTTTGGCTTTGTTAATATCATGTGTTACATTTATTGGCTTGTGTACATGGTATGTGAACCATACCATCCCTGCATCCCTGGGATGAATCCTAATTGGTCATGGTGTGTAATCTTCCTGTTGGTTTGCTCCATTCTGTTTGCCAGTATCTCATTGAGGATTTTTACATCTACATTCATTGGGAGATTGGCCTGTAGTTTTCTTTTTCGGAATGGGTCCCTCTCTAGTTTTGCTTTCAGAGTAATGCTTCCATGAATCACTTTGGGAGTATTGCCCCTGTTTCAAATTTATTAAAGAGTTTCAGAAATAGTGGAATTAGACTGTCACTAAATGTCCTACACAATTCAGCAGTGAATGTTGTTAGTATCCAGACTTTTCTTTATTGGTAAATTTTTAATTGAATTTTCAATTTATTGACTGATACTTGCTTATTTATAATTTTTATCTCTTCTTGAGTAACTTTTGCTAATTCATATGCATCAAGGCATATGTGCATTTCTTTTGTTTTCCACTTTATTATAAGAAAGATTCTCTAAATAAGTATTAGTGATATTCTGGATTTCCACAGGCTTTATTGTTTTCATTTCACCCTTTTCATTCCTAATTGAATTTATTTGCTTCTTTTCTTTCATTGTTTTGAGAAGGTTGGCTAAGAATATATCAATTTTATTTAACTCTTCAATGAATCAATTCTTCAGTACATTGATTCTTTGTTTTGTTATCTTAGTTTCAATTGCTCTTACTTCTCTGATGTTTATAATTCCTCCCTTTTCTGAGTTTTGGGCTTGACTTTTTTCTTTCCAGAAGTCTAAGATTCATTTTTAGGTTGTATATTTGAGCTCCTTCTGTTTTCTTGATGTGAGAATTCATCCATATAAATTTCCCTTTTGTAACTGATTTAATTATATCCCAGAGTTCCAGTATGTTGTATTAGCAATATCACTTAAATTAAGATATTGTTTAATTTCTTCCTTAATTTCATATGACATACTGGTTCTTCAGGAGAGTGCTATTTAATTTCTATATGTGTATGCATTTTTGTGGTTTCTTGGTCATTGATTTCAAATATCATTGCACTATGGTCTGATAATATGCATTTTAGTTCCTTTGCCTTTACTTAGGCATATTTTTTAAGACAGGATGGGGTCTATTTTGGAGAACATCCCATGTGTATTTGAGAAGATTGTATATTCTGATGTGGGGTGGAACTCTCTTTAAACATCTGTTAAGCTCATTTGCTCAAAGATGTGGTTCAGTTCTGATTCTTTGTTGATGTTGGTATATTTGACCTTTCTATTTGTGACAGTGGGTTATTGAGATCCCCCATGACAATTGTATTCTTCTTTGATTTTTCATGTCCATTAATGTTTGTTTCATAATTTCTATGTACCAGTATGTAGTGCATATATATTTATGATCATTATCTCTTCCTTTTCTAGTTTTCACTTAACACATATGTAGTGACTTTGTCTCATTCGAATAGTCCTGAGTTCACTTTGTCTGCAAATAGAATAGTTACTCTTGCTTTTTCTGGGTCCCTATCACATGGAATATTGTTTTCCATCCTTTACTTTAGGTGTTTCTTTTTGAATCACATATATTTCCTGTGTGCAACATATTACTGGATATTGTTTGTTGATCCATTCTGTCAGTCTGCTTCTTTTGACTGGTGAATTGAAACCATTTACAAAATGGTTGTAACTGACATATATTGGCTTATCTTTGTCATATTATTTTTCTACTATTGGTTCATTTTTTCCTATCTATTTAATTGCTTTCTTGTCCAGTGGCTTCATTTTATTGGTGTTCTTGAAATAGTGGTCTTTGTCATCTCCTTTAAAATATCCTTCAAAACATATTATAGAGCTGGTTTGGTGATCATGAATTTCTTGTTTTTTTGTTTTTTTCCCATGGAAGTACTTGTTGATTAATTCAGATAGTTTTTCAGGGTACATCAATCTGGGTTGGAGGTTGCTTTCCTTCAGGACTTGAAATACTTCATGTCAAACTCTCCTTGATTTAAGGGCTTTTGTTGGGAACTTTGCTATTCTCAACAAACATGGGCTTTCTTTTATAGGTGATTCATTTTTTTAACAGTTTTTAATATTCTATTCTTATGTTTAATTTCTAGACTCTTGATTATTGTTTGCCTTGATATATATTTACATTGGCTATGGCTAATTAAAGTCCCATATGCATCACTTATCTGCATGTAAAATTCTTTTTCTATGTTTGGGAAGTTTTCTGACATTACTTCTCTGTAAAGTTTTTATGGTATTTGTACTGTCTCCTGCTTTCTCATGCACTGCAGTCAATCTTACATAGTTCTTCTTTGCATCTTCTTTCAGCTGTTAGATTGATTTCTCATAGTCCCTTACTATTTTAAGATATTTTTCTTTCCATTATCATTAACCACAATCCTGTCTTCTAGATCTGATATTGTAGTCTCATCTTGATTCAATCAGGTGTATGCACTTTCAACAGAATTTTTAATCTCCTGGATATGTGTTTGAATCTGTTTCTTGGATTTCATTACTTTCCCCTGTTGGTCATTCATGGTTTCCATCATTTTTCTAAGCTCCTCTATCTTTTTTAATCTATATATGCTTTAGATTTATTGATCAAGTCTTTCATTTTGATTTTTTTTGAACCTGAGAGATTAACAAAAAAATAGAAATAAAACATTCTCTGGAGTATGTAGTTCTGATGCAGTATCCAAGTCAGAGCTTGAAACTGTGCTGGGCAATACTACCAAGTCTGTGATAAGATTATTGCTGGCTATGGGGCTGATCTTTGTCTCTGGATGTGGCTGCTAGGGTCATTCTTTAGCCTGCAAATTCCTGTATCTCCCTTGATTTCCTGCCTATGCATCATTACCCTGTTTTACTCTGAGTCATCTGCCGGTTACTGTGGCACCCTCCAACAGGGACAGCCTGTGGTTGCTCCTAGGCCCATGAACAGTTGGCTCCTCCTCTTCTTCCATAGCCTGTTCTGTTCTGTTCTCCATTCTTTCACACTGCTAGTCACAAGGTGGCAGTGGGGAGGGCTTGCTGTCACCACTGAGAAGACAGCCCATATGTTTTCAGTCCCATCTCAATCTCCTCTCCAGCCATAGGAGGGCCGATATCCTACTCACTGCTCCACAGCAGCCCAAGGCAGCTTAAATATCACACAGCCTCACCCTTCTCTCAAACCGCTGGTTGCAGGCAGGAAGTGTCCTGCTGTTCCAGTCACGACTCACTGTTTCCACAGTGGTCCGTAGCCTTGGCAATAGGGTTTCCTGTTTGCAGCTATCTTGAACAAAACAAACAGAAACAGAAACAGAAACAGAAACACTAGCAGCTAGACCTAGAGAGGGCAGTTTCCTGATCATTCACACCCTGTGTTTCAAATTTCCTGTCAGGTTGCAGGTTCTTGTGTGTGGAGGAAGGCAAAATCTTGCATCCCAAATCTATGTCATGTGAGATGATTTTGTCACCCTATTGTGGTCCTGTCTATACTTTTAAATACTGATTTATGGCAGTTTTTTAATTCCTCTCCTGGACCTGAAAGAATAGCAGATTTTTTTTTTTGTACCAGGGATTGAACTTATGACCTGTGCTTTCCAGGCAGGTGCTTATATCACTGAGCTAGATCCCTGGCCAGAAATATTGTAAGGTGTCTGAATATTCATATGGCTTAGTGACCTTGCCTAGAATGAATGTGAAATTATGTAATTTTTCCTTGGATTGCTATAATATACATAGTGTTTCAGGGCAACACTAATACAAGTAGTGCAAATTTACTTTCATAGTGATTCGTGTGTTTTATACACTAGTACTGAGATACATAATTGTCAACTCTTACATAAAATTAAAATGTGTATAAAAACAATGCCCTTCTTGTTCACCTTTAAAAAGATTTGGACAGAAAACTCTCTTCCTCTTTTTCACTCTTCCTTCATTTCCATCTCCTTCTGCTCCTTTTTCTTCTACTCCTTTTCCATCTTGTCTTTCTACTCTTCCTACTCCATTGTTTCTTCCTTGTCCTTCTTGTATTTGCTTGCTGATACCTGATGCCCAAAGTTGGGGAAGGAAAGGTTTATTTCTTACACTTCTTGGAGATTTCAGTCCATACGCAGTTGGCTCCAAGGCAGCGCAGTGTGGTGGGGCAGCAGTTTATGGTGGCTGTGAACAGCAAGGCGGAAACCAGCAAAACAGAGACACACCTTCTTCCTGCCATTACATAGTATACTGACTCCACCCCAGGTGGGTGTAGCAGTCACACCACCAATCCAAGTGCTAGACAAAGAACCAATCATAAATGCATAATTGCATGAGGCTTGCGGGCCACCAATGTAAACCATGACAAACAGGAAGGGGAGATATATTCATTAAAATGAAAATAAAAATGAAATCTATCTGGAATTTTAAATCACATTTTTTTCCTATACTCTCAGACCTTGGTATGAGAAATTCTCTAAGTATTAATAAAAGTTGTTTTGCTTAATTTTCCTCTAGTAGCTAGTCTTAAGTTAAAAAGAGAAAGTAATGAGATCTGTGAAGTTCAGATGTATAAAATAAGACTAGATGCAGCAAAGAAAGAACAGTTCAGGGAAAAGATAATAAAATGAAAGGTCACTTTGTTATTTTCTGCTTCGAGTGATCTTGTTCTGTGGTGAGAAGTAAGGAGTTTCAGGACTTTTTTTTTTGGACACTGAATCTTATAGATACTCCTTAGTAATTGTATCTTATATTCTAATTACTGCAAAGCTCTGTTTATTATTGTAAACTACCTGTACATTTAGAAATTGAAAAAAATATCTAATTACTATTCAAAACCTCTTATCTCAAAAAGACTACCTCATGAAGTCTACTTACTAATCATAGGATTTCTGGGGCTGTCTCATCACTCTTTGTCTCTAAGATGTAACAAAATAGAAAGTAAAGAATGACAAAAAAATCCTTAATGAGTCTCACTCTCTGTCTCAGTACATTACTGCTGCTATCAAAAAATGTAAGAGACTGGCAATTTATTAACAGATATGTATGCTTTCATAGTTCTGGAGGTTTGAAGTCCAAAATCAAAGCACTGGCAGATTTGGAGTCTAGTGAAGATACTGGACTCCACTTTCAATGTAGAGCAGTGGCATTCATGTGTTCTCATATCCTAGACTGCAAAAATGCAAAAGGAAAAAGTAGGAAACAAAGCAAAACACTGAGAATTCACATGAAGGAAAAGCAGAAGAGCATGAACTCACTTCTTCAGATTCATGTATAAAGAGATAATCATATCCATAAGAACTATGCCTTCATCTCTAGACTTACTCATAGAGGTCCTGCCCCCTTAGTATTGCCAATATGTGATTAAGAATTAACACATGAATTATATTGGAAACATTCTAACCAAACAGCTATCTCCTGGCCTTCCAACTTGATGTATTGAATCATAGCATTTTCATAGCATCAAAATTCCTATACTGAATTTCATTATTATAATACAGCCTAAGACAACCATCATCTTGTGATAGCTACTGTTAACACTTATGTGTAGTCTTCCATTATTCTCTTTCTTAAATAAAAAAATGAGTGTGTGCTAAACCAACACATTCTGAGGACCCTCTGCCTAGTGAAAAATGTGAGATTTCTTCATCAGACAATTATAATTTTAATATGTTAAGAACAGAACATTAACGAGGTATGCATTTAGCTCTGTGTTGTGCAATGAATTAGTGTATTAATGTTGAATTATTAGAGTTATTAAGAAAACTAAAGATCTCTTAAATATACTGATGAAGATACAAGATGACATGGGTTTAGGAATATAACAAATGTTTCCCTCCCTGCATTTCCAGAATATAATAAAGAATAATGTTTTTATGGAATTAAGAATTTAGATCTATATCATGATTAAGAGAGAGGAAAAAAATTTGTAACTATCCCAGAAATGTATCTAGAGAAGATCAGACTCCAAATTAAATGCTATTTAATGGGATAGTAAAATAATAGGTCAGACACAATCACTATAAGATACTAGAAAATATTCTCTGTATTTTGCTAAAATTATTAAAAGTGATTTTAGCATAGGGATATAAGGCATATCAGTCACTGAACATTTGCTAATATTTTCCTAAAATATATCCTTTGCTGCTTATCATTTATGTTTGAAATTGCCTCATTAATGCAAGAGTACTGATAAATTTGGGACTTCTTTTGCAAATTGGAAAAAAATGGCCTGATTGAAGATTACTGGTAGTGCAGCGTTAGTTCTGCCCTTGAGAGTGTTGGGATTTATGTCTCCCAAGACTGCTGTCACCTACCTTGTAAGTAATCAGCAAGCCTTGAACCATAAATATAGAAATACATTTGCAAGTGGTAGAAACAAAATTACAGGCATGTTTATTCCTTGCATATTTCTGACAACAGTATAAATCACCACTGCCGATTACTTCATGCATTTTTGTGGTTAATGGATATATAGTCAACTTGTGATTATATATAATAATGGAAAGAAGTGAAAAATGTGAAAAGTTTGTAAGTTAAAATGATAAAAGGAAAATAATATTTGCAAGTTTTGTGCCAAGATTTATTAAATCTAACTGATTAGAAATAAATATAATATTCTTAATATTACAAGTATTTTTGTTATGATATTGATATACAGATAACATTAACATGACATAATATTATTAGTTGATATTAACCGTCATAAACTTTGTGTAGACTATTCACTAATTATTAAGTGGCAGTATAATATTTGCACTATGTACTTTAGTACAGGTACAACCCTATGATAAATTCAGTCATTATTTTTGTCTAGCTTCCCACTGTTAAGATACAGTGGTTTCTAGTTTTTTCCTCAAGATTACTGGTACATTGATTTGAATACAGGTAAATCTCAATAATATTTATCTGTTGAGTGCATGAAATAAGCTAAGAATGAATCAATCAATAAGTGTCTTTTTAAGGATTATATGACATTATTGACAGAATGCATGCAAATAAAAACTAAAGAACCATAAGTAAAAATACGTGATAAAATGCTACTACATTATGTTAATATAAAATCTTCTTTGATGCAAAAATGATCCATACAGTTATTCAGAATTTTGAAGCTAAGATTGCTGCAAGAGATAAGATGAAAACAACAGATTGAGCTTAGTTTATAAACAAGTGTTCATGGATAAAACCTGAAATGCAAAAACATATTTTAAGGAACGTATTAAAAGGAAGAAATTTGCTGAATAAAGAATGGGGGTGTGAAGTGAAATTTATGGAAGAGTAAATAGAACTCAGAAGCCACAAGTTGTATCATTTTCTTTATGTGTTTTATTTTGTGATTTACCTTTTTTTTTACAAAAGTAAAGAATTTAATGAAAAGCATTCTTCAACACATACAATATTTGTTCTTTACTACACTTCGAACAAGTCTGTTCTCTTCCCTTTATAATTATTCACGTTCCTAACATTTATACATTCTTAGCTCAGCAAACACTTTTCAAAAATGTAGTCATGGTTTTTTGTTTTAAATATAAATGATTGCTTATCTTCCATAATCCTCATTCTGTTTTCTCAACACTGTTTTCCAAGATATGCTCCGGGTGCTGCAAAGTTCCTTAGTTTCTTGCTCTTTATTGAGGTAGTATGCCATTTATATATCCCTAACTCCAACCAGTCCCACCCAGAAACCCAAGAAAGAATCCTTGTACTTACTTAAGTTTTTCTCTTGTTGTTCTGTGGCTGATTCTTCCCTTAATGGTAGGAAACCAGGAGGATTTCTGTGGACTGATTCTGTTTCAAACATTGATAAGCTGAAACTTAATCTGTAATGTAATGGCATTTAGAGGTAGGATATTTAGGAGGGGATTACATTATAAAATATCAGGAACCTGGCCAAGAGTCCTGATTGCCAATATTAAGAATCCAGCTAGGAGTCCCAATTGTCAGTCTCAAGAATGTCACAAGAAAAATAAAACACAGAGACAAGTATCATATTCCAACAATGGTTGGGAAGTCAGTGTCGATCTGGCCTCTCTCACTCCCCAAACAACTACTATTTATTTGGTCTATACAGTGATAGGTGGGGCTAGTAAAGGATTAGGATTCATCCAAAAAACTGACTCCAGAAGGGGTAGATGATCTCATGTTTGAAGTAATTGACCTGAGTATAATAAGAAGGTGTAGATGATCTTCTGCTTAGAAGTACGTGGTTCTTGAGTATAATCCTCAGATCACTTAAAAGGTATAGACGATCTTATGCTTAGATGAGTCAATGGGAAATCTCAGATAGGTGGTACCAATAAGCCCAATTCTTCCTTTTATCCCATAGGAAATATACAAAACCAGTCACTGAGAATGTGGAGTCCCCAATAACAAAAAGGGAGGCCCCATGTATATGATAAATGTCCTTATATAAGAGGTTGAAGGAGATATCTCAGCCTCTTTCTCTTCTGCTCTTTTGGTTCTGTGAAGGCACAGTGTTTATCTTCTGCAGAGGGGCTGGAAACAAGGCACTGTCTTGGAAGTAAAAGGCACCGCATTACTGGACACTGAGTCTGGGCACTAAGCCTTACATATTCCACAACTTCCAGAACTATGACAGATGCATTTCTATTTAAAATTACTACATTGCTGGTATTTTGTTATAGCAGCAGAAATGGATGAAGTAGGACACAGGCCGAAAGGACTTGCTCACTTAAAGGTATCCTCTATATTCATTTCTGTACCATATTTTAGTTCCCAAAGTCCCCAAAACTTTCCATTCAAATATTCACGGATTACTTGTCTTTCAGAATTGTAGCTTTTTTATCCTCCAACAAATAGAAATCTTAAGATAGTAAATTTGTTCATAGATATAATTATATTAAATAAATTATAATTCAGTATTTTTAGGAAATTGCCTCCTGGATGCTTTGCACATATCAACATTCAGAAACCTTAAGTCATTTACATGAAATGGCATAATTACTCATGTGTAACTTGGCTATTTCTCTGGAGTAATATTAAGTCATATGTAGCTTACTTCTAATACCAAAGACAGTATACATGTCATGTAAGGAGCTGTTACAATGTTGCTTAGTGAATAATGTAAGAAAAAGAAAACTCCTGTATATGATCAAAACAGATACAATTTTCTTTACAAATATTTTGAGATTCAATTGGCTGAATTCTTTTTTACAGAAACCAACGGTATAGAGTACCAACTGTAGTATTTGTATATATTACAATAGTATTATAAAATCATACTCAATTGTATTTGTAATTTAAAACATAGTACTTTTTGTATTTTATGTGTGTTTCTCCTCTAATGGAAACAAAATATTCTGGGAATGATGTAAATACAAAAAGGGAAAAAAGACATGAGCTGCAGATGTTGGAGACAGTACAAAGAACAAAACTGCTGAGACTTTGAGGGAAGGGTCTGGAAAGAGGCAGCCCATCTGCCGACGCTGGAGCCCTGCGCACCGGGAGGAGTCTAAGTGTAAACTCATCCCTACTCCTTATGTGGATTTTGGTGCAAGAATATGAATTGAGACTTACACATGAGACTTCCAAATATTTAAAGGTTATAAATCAAGGTAATCAACAAATCAGTATCCTCCATCTACTGTGAAAAAGTACTTTGTAAAACATTGAAGGTGATACTTACCTGTTTGAGAAAAGAAAAATTTTAAGTTATAAGACAAAGTGTTTTTAGTTCAATTTTTTTCTTATAGATTTACAGATGAGTCGATTTACCTATGTTAGCAGAGAATAGGTCATTATAATATGCATTATAATAAGGTGACTTTAGCCTTTTCTTCTCAATAGATAAATGCATCCAAGGCTGATATTTTGCATTTGGGGCAACTGTTACATAAATGGAAAAGCTACAACTGCTTTTGTGTGTCCTGATGGGCCCTGCACTTCCTACACACTGCTGTCAGAGCTGTAGGCAGCAGATAGTCAGTGTCACTCAAAGATGATGCTGATTTCAGCCGTGAAAATTTTAGCTCAATCACATATTTCAATGGATGAGACAGCTGAAATTTTTGAGGATCTTACCCACATATGAAAAGTTTGCTTTGCTTTCCAAAGTTATATTAACAACACAAATTCATGGGACTGTTTCCCGTTTAGCATTTTCTTTCTCAGTCACATAATCACCATAATCAGACACACAGCGATAATGACAGTGCTTAGCCTTTGCATTAGCCCTTCAGTTCAAAGCCCACAGGAGATATTGATTAATTAATCTCTCACTGTCTTTCTTATTTGACAGCTTTATATACACACCACAAAGTAGCCATGCCTTTTTCTTTCTTGTTTGACAGTCTTTTCGGTACAAAAAAAAATGGTATTGGCAGAGAGAATACATATAATGTATCTGAACATAAAACAAATCAGGAAATTCTTTTTCCCTGTTCAAGACTTACCTTTGCAACTTTTTCTCTCAGTAAAATTGTGCAGTTGTCTTAGTGACCTACTCATGTCTGAGAAACAATACTTAGCAGGGAGAGAGGTTTCTTTTGGCACACATTTTAGAAGTTTCAATGTTTGCATGGCTCATACACTGAATCAGCAAATCAGAAAGTGAGGGGAGGAGCCAAACAAAGAGATACCCAATTCCAGGTCAAGACTCCAGTGATGGCCCTTTTGATGAGATCCCACCTCTTAACAGCAAGATATCAATAGTGTTCTCATAACTTAGTCACCCTCCAAAAGCCCCATCCATAAGCCCTGGATTCACCTGGGGGACATAAACCTTGCAGAAAGGGTAGCATGTTTATACACAAAAGAGTGAGCACTGCAACTAGAAATCTATTAGATGGGGAAAAATGAAGATTTAGTTATGACAGGTGTGATCATTTTGGCCAGGATGAATCCTAGAATGTTGTCCATCTGTTTAGTTTTCTTTCAGTTTCCAGAGGAGCATTATCCGTGCAGCATTTTCCCTCCAAGTTCTTTCTTCTGGCAAGTATTTTCTGCTCATCGTTTTGACTGAGTAACCTTGAGTAATTTTCTCATCTGATGGATGGGACTGAACCACGAGGAAAATTTTTCCTTCAAAATGGATGGAGAAATAAGATACTTCCATGACAAAGAACAGCTGAGGAACTACAAGAACACCAAACCAACCCTACAAAGAATACTGAAAGACGTTCTAGATACACACGGGAGAAAACCACCAAGGAAGGCAGACAATTAAACAGAATCGAAAGCTAAAGACACAACAGCAGAAAGATAGCATGTCAACAATAAACCAATATATAACAGTTACAACCATTAATGTAAATGGCCTCAACTCACCAATCAAAAGAAACAGACTGGCAGAATGGATCAAGAAACAACACCCAACCATATGCTGTCTACAAGAAACCCATCTAACCCAAAAGGACACTCATAGACTGAAAGTCAAGGGATGGAAAACAATACTTCATGCAACA